>WOXC01005004.1:0-89017 GCA_011680675.1 Gymnobelideus leadbeateri
ATGAATGATGTAAAACAGAAGTTAATAAAACATTTGTTTAAAGGAAAAAAAAAGAAAACTGAATCTCAAAAGCAGTGAGCTGATTCCCTCATAGTAGCAAAAAAGTTAATAAGTCATAATACCACAGAGAGCAACAGCATCCTTTAGCCTTCCCAGAAACCAGCACAAGACCTATGTCTACTCACAAGTCAATCTGTCTCCCTTGGAAGTGTCCTCTCCTCCCAACCATCTAGCTTGCTCTGACTTCCAGCTTCCTGTGGGCTCTGCTACACCCCTCAGCAAACTCTTCTCACCACAGGATTCATATGATTACATTCAAATTATTAGGGGGGCAGAGTTTATTTTCTTTTTCCCCCAAATGCTTTATTAAATTCTGGTTTACATCATTCATTTCTGCCAGATTTTGAGTTACAATTTTTCCCCATTATTCCCTACCCCCCCACCCCAGAATAGCAGTCCCACAGGATAACCCCTTATCCCATCTGCTCTCTCCCATATCTTCTCCAATAGCCCCTTCGACTTTATCAGTAGGGCAAGGTTAATCTCCATGCCCCAATGCCTGCACATGCTATTTCCCAATTATATATAAAATAGTATTAATAATAGTATTTATATATTTTTACACATTTGATTTTAAAACTTTGAATTCCAGATTCATTCCCTTCCTCCCTTGTCACCCATCCTTACTGGGAAGATAAGCAGTTCAGTATAGGTTATACATGTGCAGCTATGTAAAACATTACCATAGTAGATATATTGTAAAAGAATGACTATATTTCCTTCCCTCCTATCCTAACTCCCACTTGTTCTATCCCCTACTTTGATCCTGTCCCTTCACAGAAGTGCGTGCTTCCAACTTCCCTCACCTCCTTTCCCCCTGACTTCCCTTGTATCATCTCCCCTATCATCCCCTAAAACCCTGCTCTCCTGTAGGGTGAGATATCTTATTTACTATGTATGTCATTCTCTCCCTGATGCAAATTCAATGAGAATAAGGTTTTGCCTTTTTGACTTCCTGTTCTTCCCCTCCCTTGTAACCATTTTCCCTTGCCTCTTCTATATGAGTTTATACCTCTCCCCATCTCCTCTCATTATATTCCTCTCTCACCTCTTAATTTCACCTTTTAAGTATCATCCCTTCTTTATTTATTTATTTATTTAATTTTTTTTTTTTTTTTGCTTTTTTGGAGGGCAATTGGGGTTAAGTAACTTGCCCAAGGTCACATGGCTAGGTTTTTGTTTGTGTGTGCATTAAGTGTCTGAGGCCAGATCTGAACTCAGGTCCTTCTGACTCCAGGGCCAACACTCTACTCACTGCGCCACCTAGCCGCCCCAGTATCATCCCTTCTTATTACAGTCTACCTGTGTCCTCTATCTATGTATATGTGCAAACATAAATATACATATTCACATATGTATTAATATGCCTATATACTCTTCTTCAACTATTTTCATACTAAAAATTTTCATCAGTTACAGTTATTGTTTTTCCATGTAAGAAAGTAAACAGTTCAACTTGATAAGTTCATGATGATTTCTTTTCCCTGTTTACCTTCTCAAGCATCTCTTGCTCCTTGTATCTGAATGTCAAATTTTTATTCAACTCTGATTTTTTTCCTCAAGAATGCTTGAAAGTCCTCTATTCCACTGAATGACCATGTTTTCCCCTGATACATGATACTTAGTTTTGCTGGGTAGGTGATTCTTGGTTTTAATCCCAGATCCTTTGACCTCCAGAATATCTTATTCCAAGCCCTTCAATCCCTTAGTGTAGAAACTGCCAGATGCTGTGTTATCCTGATTGCATTTCTACAGTATTCAAATAGTTTCTCCCTGCCTGCTTGTAATATTCTCTCCTTGATCTGGGAATTCTGGAACCTCGCTATAATATTCCTAGGAGATTTCTTTTGGGGATCTTTTTAGGAGGTGATTGGTGGATTCTTTCAACCTCTATTTTGCCCTCTGATTCTAAAATGTCAGGGCAGTTTTCCTTGAGAATTTCTTGCAGGATGATTTCTAGGTTCTTTCTTTAATCATGCTTTTCATATAGTCCAATAATGTTTAACTTATCTCTCCTGCATCTATTTTCCAGGTCAGTGGTTTTTCCCATTGTCTTCTATTCTTTCATTTGTTTGGATCTTCTTAACAGCATCTTGATTTCTCATAAAGTCACTAGCTTCCATTTGTTCCAGTCTAATTCTGAAGGAATGATTCTCTTCAGTGAGCTTTTGACATTATTTTTCATCTGGCAAATTCAGCTTTTTAAGGCATTCTTCTCCTCATTGTCTTTTTGAGCCTCTTTTGCCATTTGAGTTAGTCTATTTTTTAATGTGTTATTTTCCTCAGTCAGGCTGTTGACTCTCATTTCATACTGTTCTTTCATCTTTCTCATTTCTCTTCCCAATTTTTCCTCCACTTCTCTTATTTGGCTTTTAAAATCCTACTTAAGGTCCTCTATGGCCTGTAACCAGCTCATATTTTCATTTGGGGCTTTTGCTGCAGGATTTCTGACCTCACAGTCATCCTCCTGTTCCATACTTTGGTCCTCTTTGCCCCCAAATAGGTGTCTAATATTGAATGTTTCTGTTTATTTTGTTTCTTTTGCCTAGGCATGTTGCCACTCAATTACATGACTTTTGGGCTTGTTACCTCAGTAGGACTCTGCCACTAGTCAGGGCAGCTTTCTGTCCCAAACTCTGGGGTTTTCCTAATTTCTAGAGGTATTAGTTGGGTGGCTTCTCTGAAGCCTCCACATGCTCTGGCAAGCTTGTCACACACCCTAAGACCTCCACCCTAGACCACAATCCAGATCCAAGAAGGGTAAAGCAAGAACGATTACCCCACACACTGATAGCCGGATCCCCCTACAGTTCCCAGGCTAGGAACTGAAGCTGCTGCTTGTGTCTGGGATTGTGCTGAAGAGTCTCAGAGGCTTCTTGCCCCCAGGGAAAGACGCTGACCACTCTCCCCACTAATGAGTCCCAAAGTCCATACTGCACTAAACTCTCACTTTGTAGTTGGCATCTATGTGTTGGAAATTCTGGAAATGCCATAGCTGCTGGTGTTTTGGGGTCCCTCCAGCTGGTTGCTGGTCCAGCCACCCTGGGGTTAAAACCTCTCACTCAAGTGGGCCTGGGAGAGGCTCCCAGAGTGTTGAGCTTGCCATTCCATGCCATGCTGCAAGGCTGTCCTCAGCAGGAGGTTACCTTCTCTGTGTCATTTTGTGGGTTCTGGAGCTCCAGAGGTTGTTCAGAGTCCCCTTGTGCGGAAGAGCTGTTTCTACTCTGCCATCTTGACTCTGCCCCCTCCAGAGTTTATTTTCAAAGCAAGGTAGGTCTTCAAATTCCCTGAGGCTTATTAAGGGCCAGGGAACATCTTTAAATTGCCATTACCATTATAAATGCCTAGAAGAATATAGACAATAAATATTTGTTTACTGATTAAACAACTTCATTCTCCAAAGTGACTATAGGTGTATGAGAAGCAGACTTATTAAAATATATATGTTGTTAGTTGCATAGATACAGGGAAATAAATATATGAGATATCTAGGGGTCAGGTGCATGATTTCAATGAAATGCTATTTACATGGCAGTGTGGCATACAATGTGTAAGATCATTCTGGCAGTGGGATTGGATGGGTTGGAATTCCAGGTCAGGCAGAAGGACTGATGATTTTGAGTTTGTAAAAGGAGAATGAAGAACAAGTTGGAGAAGAACCAGGAAATTCTGGTTAAGATTGAGACATAACTTCTACGGAAATTATTAAGGTTTCAGTTGCTTAGAATCAATGGAAAGCCTCACCAGATAATTTCTGTTAGCAAAGGTCAAAGGATACAGACTGAATGACTGGACTGTGGGAGTAGGGGAAGGAGATTGGAGAAAGGGAAAAAAACGGTAAAGGATGGGAAGGCAAAGAAAGGAGGAAAAGGAAAAAGAATACTGACCACATTCATTAAGACTTGATAAAGAAGCATAGTGTAACAGAAAAGTGAAACAAGAACTTTAAAAAATAATACGTAGAGCCCCAGATTGTGCCAGTTGAAGAGAGTACTATATATGTACTTGTGCTTTACCTAAGGTAATGCAATTTATGTCTAAATATTCTATCATAAAATAATTTTTTAAAAAACAGCTATTTCCATCACTGATGTACTCTACTTCAATGAACATATTTGGGTAGTGGTGTCATTTGCAAAGAGAAATTTTAGTTCTTTGTGGTTCCCCAAGTAGTCAATAATAATTTAACATGGAAATTCAAATAGGGGAGCTTTGTGGTTGATGGTGGGGCTATACTTTTCTTTCCACAGATAAGCATTGCATAAAAGTTGTTAAAAGCAATATTTCACGTTTTTCTACAAAACGAAATTGAAATTCCATTAGCAGTTGAAGAGAGATATGATCTCTCATCACCCTTCAATTACTTCCTAGTAAGATTTTGTGTTGAAAACTGCATTAACTCTTTAAGGTCATCAGCTATTGAATTACAATTTATCCAGAATAATTATGAGTTGTGGCATTCTATTTCATTGATTTACCACATATCCTATACTTTAATTATTAAATTGTGAAAGTTAGAATACAATAAATCACTTAAGAGAACACAAATTTATTTCATTTTATTTATTCCACAATTTTCTCAGGCCCTATAAAAGATCATAATAAGAAAAAAGCTAATTCTACATAAAGTTTTTGGTTGTTGAATTGGATAAATGGATATTCAATCAGCCAGTCAACAGCATTTGCTACGTGCCTCTCTTGAGGTAGGCACTGTGAATAAAAAGCTTGAAATATTATAGTTCCTGGCTAACAGTCTAGCTAGAAACAACAGGAAGGAATGTGTGCATAATGTATATATTGGTATGTATACATACAAACTGTGTGTGTGTGTATGTGTGAAGCATGATGAAGAGTAAAGTCATTTTTTTTCTGGGCTTTATTATTTATGAAAGAGAGTAAGGTGGTTTGGGGTCAACTTGTAGCCAAATGTTGGGATGTATATTTGACCCTAAAAAGTTTTAAGGAAACATTAATGTTTATTAAGTGTTTGCGTGACATGATCAGTATTGCACTTTAGGAAAATCACTATGACAGCTATGTAAAGAATGAATTTAAGCAGGAGAGACTTGAGACAAGTCGATCAACTAGGAAACCATTGCAATAATTACAATGAGTTGGCAATAGCTTGAAATAGGCCATTATTACAAAGAAAATGGTGGATGCATGAGATTTTAAAGAGGTATGAATGACATTTGGTGACTAATTTCATACATGGGATGTGGGAAAGTGATCGGTCAGTGATAATACTGAATTTAACCTGGGTGATTGTAAAGATAATAAAGTATAGATACTTGTTAGAGTATCCCAAGAAATTTACTTAGTCTCTCAATTAACTCTTGAAGGTGGAAAAGATAACCATCTAGATTTGTGGGATTAAATTTTATATGTATGAATACCTAATTCCAATGGAATCATAGGTCTTGTATATGGTAATGTGTACATATTCAAATATGTGTACATATACATGTACATATACACATATACATAAACAAACATATATATACATACATATATATGTATATATATATATATATATATATATATATATATATATATATACATCTTTCTATACCTAAGTATCTTCTAGTATTCCTGTAGTACTAGTACATCAATTAGTATTTAGCATTTGTGAATCAATATTTGGTCTCAAATAATTAGGTTTTAAAACTGGAGGATGAAAACGTAATATATATGGTATATTGTCCTAAAGGTAAAACTGGATTTGAAAGAGTTAATTAATTTTTTCTCTGTTTTCAGTACCTAATGTACCAGTACCAGGGAATACCTTAAGACAGGAGTCATACGTGTTTTTAAAATAATTTCTCTCCCTGCTACCTGGCCTGTCCACTGCCGCCGCCGCCACAGCTGCCATGCTGCCCACCCCCCTGCTCCACTGCTGTGTCCTCCGCCTGCTGCGCCGGAGGTGTATTTCAACGAGGCCAATGTGAAGCAGGTGGATGTCCCAACCTAGAGTGGGGCCTTTGGGATCCTCACTGCCCATGTGCCCACCATGCAGGTGCTGAAGCCCGGCGTGGTGACCGTGCACCCCGAGGATGGCACCACCACCAAGTACTTTGTGAGCAGTGGTTCTGTCACAGTAAATTCCGATTCCTCCGTGTAGCTGCTGGCATTGGAAGCCATGGCTCTGGACATGCTGGACCTGGCGGCCACCAGGTCCAACCTGGAAAAGGCGCACTCAGACTTTTCAGGGGCATCAGATGGGGCAGCTCGGGCTGAGATCCAGATCCTGATTGAAGCCAATGAAGCTATCGTGAAAGCGCTGGAATCGTGAGCTGGGGAGCTTAACCCTTGCAGTCGTCCAGAGATGGTGTGACCGTTCTGCTCCATGGCAATCACCCGGAGATGAGGAGACCAGGAAATACCCAGGAAGAAAGAGGATGCCTAGCCCCCAATTCCCCTTCCTGCCTACCCCCCTACTCTCCACCCCCAGATTAAAATCCACAAGTGTTCTGTACTTTTAAAATAAAAGAAAAAATAATTTCTCTCAATACAGAAATTCCAAGAGTAGAGTGACAAATGTCCTATTCTTTCAACTTTCAATACAGGGTATATTAATTTGGAGTGAAGCAATTCAATAATCTCTGGAGCACAGAAAAACTAGAACTCTCTCATGTACTTAGGAAATCCTTTATGTGCTATTGACTATTGATATGTGTGGGTGAATGACCCAATGACTAATAGGGGCTAGAGTGAAGGCTGTTTTCTCCTATCTTTTCTCTTACATTCAAAACATCCTAACCACTCACCCCCAAGTATATACTTTTAGGCTTAAACTTGTAAACTAAATATTACATTAACATAAAGATAAACATTGAGAGAGGAGTAGTCATGCACTAGTAGATCTGGATAATCAGTCAAAGAGGTGGTTGATGTGTAGCCTTACATTGCTATATTATTTGAAAGTAAAATAATTTTCTGTTTTATTATTTTTGTCTGTTTTGAAACCATCCCTTCCATAGCCTGTATAGCAAGTTAAACTTTCTGATAAAACTTTTTTTTATTTTGCCAATGTCCTTCAGTATGTTTCTGCTAAAAATTAATCAGGATGGTATACAAACATATAGATACATATGTACATATGTATGTGTGTGTATCTGAAGATCATTAAAGCTAACACTTGTAAAATGAAAAAAAAATCTTACATTAGAAGAATGTACTGCGCACTTTTTCAAAAGCATCATATTTTCCAGTACTAATAGTAAAATCCTCAAATGATATTCGGGATATCTTCAATGCATTTCATTTCATCATTCCAATAACATCATAAATTGCTCTTTTTTATTCATTTGCCTGCTGGGCTGATGCTTTCCCATATTTCTCTTTTTACTTTTAAAGGATTTATTTACCAGCTTTTGGAGGTTAGGTTCTAATTTATTTTTATTTTATTCTTTTTTTTTTTTTTTGGTTCATCGTTCTGAGGAATGATTTTGTGTTTCTAAGTTGTCATGGTAACAAGATTGTTGCTCTAAAAAGTGAAAATTGAAGGTAGGTTTTTAGCTTTTTTCCTATTTGTTATCAATATATGATGCATTAACTTTAACAAATGTAAAATTCTTCATTTTCTGAGGGGTTGGTAGGGGTAGACCTAGTTATACTAAATGGGTTTTAGTATCATAGATTTTGTACCAGAAAGGATCTTTGGAGTTACTTAGTGAAATTCTCTTATTTTGAAGATTATGAAAACTGAGGTCTAGGGAAGTTAAATAACTTCCTAAGATCAAAGGTATCAAATATTAAAGGTCAGGTTTAAATCTATATTATTTGATTTTAAATCCAACAATCTTTCCATTAAACCATGAAAAAGAATATATAGTATCACAGTCTCACCTTACTTTTTGGAAGTGCTGAAAATGTGCCTCCAAAACTCCAAATGTGCTTACTTCAACAACCCCCTCTCTGTTCATTTTTATACTTACCCGAATTGTTAGCACAGGTACCCAAGTATTTTAGAAATCTGCTTAGGAAAACTTGGAGGAGGATGGCTTCAGCTCCCACATAAAACAGAAAAAACTGCACACAACTAGTAGTGTGTTGGTTAATGTTTAACAACTGGTTCTCTAGGGAGAAAAAATGTACCCATGATAAACTGTGAAGTTTAATCTGAATTATTTGCATTCCTTCCATCACTGTCTTAAGTCAAGATAATCAATGAAACAAAATCAATGAAACAATAAAAGCCCAAATATGTAATGTTTGCCTATTTCCTACGTGGAAATGCTCACATCGAAGATATAATATTCTTAATGATGGTGAGAATCATTGGCTGTTGGGATCTGGCTTAAGCAAATCACCTCATATAATTCATACTGGCCTTAGTTCCAAACCTATCTTAACACAGCTATAACCTCACCTTGTCTTTGGAAAACCTCCCAGACAGAGCTGTAGTATATCAAGTGGCATAGAGTATTTGAACACAAAGGCCCTTACTTTCTTTAGCTTCCTGAAAATCTACTTTCTTACTTTTAATTCAGAGACTTGGGCTCATTCTTTGGAAGACCATGGCCACAGGACTATGACTGATAGGACTGGACAGAAGCATTCTATCATTCCCATTTCATGATATCTTTGGTTAGGTGGAGTTGAAACAGACATCGATTTTTCTTCTGATTTTATACACACACAGATATAAATATATATATATATGCACATATATAACATATATATGTTATATATATGCAATATATAATATGATATATAATATGATATTATATCTATGTCTATATATCATAATCTGGGACAGTTTTCATCTTTCCAAATCTCTGTAAGAGGGCTGATTAACTCTGTTTTGCCATACTCCCTGCCAAGTCATTAGTGTTAATGTGGTGCATCCAACAAATCAGTCACCCATTCATAATTATCTTTTATTTACATTCTTCAGTATAGGAAGTGAAAAGGGATAGAAGGCTTAATTTCATTTTATTAAATTGTCTATCAACATTGTTTTAGAATTCATGGCTCATATCAAATAAAATAGTAATTTTAATCATGGTGAGGACCTAAAATTATAAAAGGTCTGGCAACATTGACAATCTCCAACAACACTTGCTACAGCAGAAAGAACACTGACTCCAGAATCAAAGATGTGGTTTCAAATACAGTCTCTGGCATTTCCTATATATGTGACCTTGGGAAATTTGCTTACCCTCTCTAGGCCTCCTATTCCTCATCTATAAAACAAGAGGGTTGGAATAACTGGCCTCTGATTTTCTTTGTATCACTAGGTCTATGATCTGTGATTTTCTGGTATGTACAGCCCTTTAACTTATCTTTTTAATAAATATTTATTGTATCTGCTACATAACAGATGCTTTACTAGACTCTTTCAATGCATATTTATTAATTATCTGCTGATGAGTGCCCTGCCATGACTAATAGTCGAAGACATAAAGATGAAAAAGTTCTTGCCGGTAAGGATCTTACATTACGTGTGGTTTTGTTATTATTATTATTATTATTATTAATTTTATTAGGACTTTAAGAAATAAAATAAGCATTTCCATCACATAATGGAATAGAAAAAAAGAGGATTGGACAATAAATTGCAAATCTATTAGGTACAACTTGCTATTCCTTTCAAATATATGTTAAAATGATCATGTAACATTTTTTATTTCTTCCCTCCATTCTGTTCTAGAGATGACTACCATTAGACAAAAGTATGTATATATTTATAAATTCATTCTATACATACTTATGTTTATTATTTCTTTCTCTGGATGCAGATTGTATCTTCCTTCATAGATCCTTTGTAGTCAGTTTGGGTATTTATGATAGTGAAAATAACTCAAAATTTTTCTTAAAACTATTGCTCTTGCTGTATACAATTTTATCTTAGTTTTTCTCACTTCTCTCTTTATTATTTCCTTCAAGTCTATCCATGTCTTTCTAAGATCATCAAGTTCATCATTTCTTAAATCAGTAGTATTCCACCACAATTATATAACACAATGTATTAAACCATTCCCTAATTAATGGTCATCCTCATAATTTCCAGTTCCTTGCCATCATAAAGAGAACTGCTACAAGTAATTTAGACCATATAGGTTATTTTCCTGTTTTTCTCTTACCATCTTTAGAAACAGACCAAATAGTCATATTTCTGGGTCAAAGGGTATAGGCAATTTCATAACTTGGGGCATAATTTCACAGAGCTCTCCAAAATGTTTGGATCAGTTAACATTTCCACCCACAATGAATGTTTTCCAGTTTTTCCATATCCCCTCCAACATTTGTCATTTTCCGTTTCAATCATTTTATTCAATCTGATAGATGTAAAATGATTTCAAGTTTGTTTTAATTTGTATAATGATTTGAGGATTTTCGTATGATTAGAAATTGTTTTGATTTCTTCATTGTAAAGCTGTCTGTTCATAGCCTTTAATCATTTATTACTGGGGGAATGACTTATACTCATAGATTTGACAAAGTTATATATATATATATATATATATATATATATATATATATACATATATATATATATGAAATATGAGACCTTTATCTGAGAAACTTGTCATCTATAAAATTTTCCCCAAATTTCTGTTTTCCTTCTGATCTTAGCTATATTTATTTGTACAATTTTTTAATTTAATGTAATTAATATTATTCATTTTATCCCTCACACTGCTTTCTAACTCTGGTTTCTTCATGAATTATTCACCTATCTATAAGTTTGATAGGTAATATGTTCCATGTCATTTACATTTTCTTGTAATATTTCTCTTTATATCTAGGTCATGTATCCATTTTGACATTATTTTGATAAATGGTGTAAGATATTGGTCTGTGCCTAATTTCTGCCAGACATTTTCAGCTTTCACAAAAAAATTACTAAATTTTGAATTCCTTTCCTCAAAACTTGTCTTTACACTTGTCAAACACCTGCTTATCATGATTATCCATTGTTGTAAATTACTTCTACTCTGCTCCACTGATATACCTTTCTGTTTCTTAGTACCAGACAGTTTTGATAATTGCTACCTTATAACATAGTTTAATATTTGTTACTGCTAAACTTCCTCCCTCTACATTTTCCCATTAGTTCCTTTGATATTCTTAAACTTTTGTTCTTCCAAATGAATTTTGTTACTATTTTTTTTCTAACTCAGTAAAATATTTTTGGTAATTTAATTGAGATGGCATTGAATATAAATAAATCATTTTAGATAAAATTGTCATTTTCATTATGTTGGCCCTGCATGCTCATGAATAATTAATATTTTCCCAATTATTTAACTCAGATTTTATTTGTGTAATAAGATTTTTAAAAATAATTTTGTTTATATAGTTCCTGGATTTTCTTTGGCAGGTGTATTCCCAGGAGTTTTATACTATCTGGAGTTATTTTAAATGGGGTACCTCTTACTATCTCTTCTTGTAGGATTTTGTTGGTGATATATAGGAATGTTGTAGATTTACTTTATATCCTGCTACTTTGATAAAATTATTAACTAGTTGTTTCAACTAACTTTTTAGTTGAGTCTTTGGGATTTTCCAAGCATAGAATCTCCAAATAAATGATTTTATTACTTTATTTCCTACTTTGGCTCCTTCTAGTTATTTTACCCTTCATTGCTATTGATTGGATTTCCAATACAATATTGAATAATATTATTAGGAATATTAGGCAAAAAGTGGTCCTATGAAACGCCTTTTATGAAACAAATATGATAATTCTACCTAAACCAGAAAGAGTAAAAACAAAGAAATTATAGATCAATTATATTAATGAATATAGATATAAAAATCCTGAATGAAATCCTAGCTAAAAGATTATAAAATATATTATAAAAATTATGCATTATATCTAAGAGGTATTTATACTAGGAATGCAGGGATGATTTAACATAAGTCAAGCTATTATTGTAATTGATTATATCAATAATAAGGGCAACAAAAACCATATGATTCTACAGTTGCAGAAAAAAATTTTTTGATAAAGCTCAACACTAATTTTTACTAAAAAACACTTGAAAGTATAGGCATAAATGGATTTTTCCTTAAATTGATAAAAATAATTTATTTAAAACCACCAACAAGTATTATTTGTAAAGGGGAAAAGCTGGAAGCCTTCTCAGGAAGATCAGGTATGAAACAAAGATGCCCACTGTCTCCATTACATGTAATGCAGTAGATGATATTCTACAATTTTGTATCCTTTATTCTGTCATATACTCTTCAATAAAGTGACACTGTTCTCCTTTCTATTCCTCAAACCAGATACTTCTCTCTGGATGCCTCTATGCCTACAATATTCTCTATCATCATATCCAACTCCAGGCTTCCCAGATCTCTTTAAGCACCAATAAAAATCCCATCTTTTACTGGAAGCTTTCCATAATCCCTCTGAATTCTAGTGTCTTCTCTCTGTTAATTATTTCCTATTTATCCTTCAAATAGCTTGTTTGTCTATATTTGCTCATTTATGTATGATCTCTTCCATTATATTTTTAGCACCTTGAGGGTTCCAGGGACTGTCTTTTGCCTTTTGTGTATCCATGGTATTTAGCATAATGGCTGGCATATAGAAGATGTTTAATAACTACTTATTGACTGACTGAAAAATTGGTGATCTTGTGGCCAAGCTAGTGATGAGCCTTTCTAAACATAACTAGGACAGTCCACAGACCATTGCCATACAATTTATCAATAGACCAACATTTGAAACCTCCAACTTGGTAGGATCTCCTAGAGATATATCTGTGCTGGCAAAACCTTAGACAAAGCAAGTTTAGTTCAAGGTCCACAGTGAGGCAAAGGTGTAGTTTCAATAATATATTCAATAGATCTTCATATAGAGTTTCATATATCCAATGTTAAGTCATTGCATTTGATTACACATCTGAAATCTACCAGCAAATGGATAAAATGAGGTAATTTACATATAAAAAGCACCTTATAAAATGAATGGTATTATAAATTATTATCCAATCTTGGCTTGTCCACTTAAAGCTTAATAGTTATTCTTGAATCAATTGTTCTATTGTTGAGTAAGTCATAAAAAAGTTCTTTTAGGAATTTCTTTCCTTGATATTAATTTAAAACTTCCTTCTCTTCTTTCTGTTCACTAGTCCTAACTGTTCTCTGAACTCACACAAATGAAGTTGTTTTCCTCTTTTGTCCCATGTTCAAGGAAAACGAATAACTTCAATATTAAGTCAAATAATGATATGTTGTAATATTAAGTCAAGTGATGATATGATAGTAAGGAGGAGATGTACAGGATGACTCAGCATAAAGGATGAGCCTGGGGGACAGACTTGATAGGGCAAATTGTCACCTACAGAATCTTGTCAAATACCTGACTTCCTTAGTTTTTGCTGTCTTTATCGTATTTTCTTTTCTTTTTTTTATTGTAGTCTGAGTTACATGCTTTCTGGTTTGTTAGACAATGAATGGTTTTTAGCTTATTTCTGCCACTTAGACTTTGATTGGGACATGCTTTTCCCTTCTCTTCTCTTCAAAATATATTCCTTGTATTTTATTCTATGGTCTCTCTTTTCCTGTCCCTATCCCCGCCCCCCCCACCCCAACCCAAACCAAAGACCAGGTTATACCAGATGAATATAGGATAGAACTTCAAATATTTGAAAACCATTCTTCCACCTCTCACTCAAAATTGTCATGCCTTATTGTGACAAAGAGGTGATCATGAGTTTGAAAACTATTATTATAGAACTGATGCTCTATCAGTTTCTGTCAATTTAGAAAGATTTTATGGCCCCATCCTTTGTTAAAAATTCATCCTAGCTTTGGAGAGGTTTGCTTACCAATAGCTAACTTTGGAGAGGTTCACCACCAGAATAACACTAGAGAATGAAATCTTAGGTCATGTTGACCTATGAAAAAAGGTAAGAAAAATGAATGGCCTTTAGTCATGAAAAGGGGAAAAAATACAAAGCTGTTGCATCTGACTATCATTGTGTCTTAGAGAATCTTAAATTATATAAAGGTCACCATAACAATGCTACTAAAAGAAACCAGGAACTCACATAGACAGTAAACAACCTTAGAGATATTGTAGCCAAGGGATACCCTGACTCAGAGTAAAAACAACTAATTTGCCAAATTTTACATGTAAGGAAAGTGGAAAAATAATTAAAATAACCTCATAAAAATAAAAAAGAATCTGATGGGAAAAGGAGAGCCAGGAGAAAGCTTGGTGTAAGATGGTGAGAAATACAAGTTAAGCTAGATCATTCCAAAGACATTTAGAGATGAAAAATGGCCCTGAAATGGAATAGATGTGTCTTTGCCTCAATAATCATTTATTTACTGAAGTTAGAACTCCATCCCAAACTCTTCTCTCCAAAGTTACCAATGATCTCTTAATTGCCAAATTTAAAACTTTTTCTCAATCTTCATCCTTGATCTCTCAGAAACCTTTCTTACTATTACCCTCTTTTCTTTAATATTATTCTAAGTTTCCATGACACTATTTTTCTTATTTTCCTTGCCTGTCTGACCAATATTTGTAAGTGTCCTTTGCTGGATCTTTATCTAAGTGACACTGGCTAACCCTGGGAATTCTGCAGGCTTCTGTCTTAGGTACATTTCTCTTTTTTTTCTTTTTACTTTAGTTATCCCTTCCACCTTGTGACTTTCCTCATTGGAATTTTGAGATATCATGGATTGGCTTATGAAATAAAATAGGAATTTTTTGGTAGTATTGTGTTAGCCATAGATGACATGCAAAAGCCAGCAGATGACACAGAAAAAAGTTAGAAACTCAGAAATACATAAAACATACACACACACAGAACATAATATCAATATATTTTATCTTTTAATACTATAATAATTGAGACTTCTTCTCTGGTATAATGGGAGGGCCAAAATTTTTATGTGGATTTTCCAAATAATGGAGGTGTTGTATATGTATTTCATTTGATGATATCACCAGATCCAATGGATTCAGTTTTCATCTCTAGGCTGATGACACTTCGATCAATTTATTTAGTTCTGTACTCTATTAATCTTCAGATTTACATCTTCAAATGTCTATTGCTCATCTCAAATTGGATGTCCCATAGACATCTTGAACTCATGTACAAAACTAAACTCACATTTTCTTCTAGCAACTTCCTCTTTTCCAATCTTGCCTATCATTATTGAGTGGGCTGCCATCATCCTAATCACCTAGTCTTACAACCTAGGTATCATCCTCTACTCTTCAGTCACTGACCCCCATATCCAATTAGTTCCCAAGTACTGTCAATTTTACCATTGTCAGATTTCTCCTATATTCCCTCTTCTATTCTTTGACACTTACCATTACCCAGTGCAGTTGCTTATCATCTCATGCTTGGACAATATTGTCATCGGCTTTTGATTGGTCCTCTTGTTTAGGGTCTCCAGTTCATCTTCCATAGATTTTTCAAATTTTTCTTCTTAAAGAATAGATCTGATTATGTTACTCCCATCCGTCATTCAATAAACTTCAGTGGCTCCCTGTTCTTCAATGATCAAGTATAAAATCTTCAAAGGCATTCAAATTCCTTCATAACCTGACTCCCTCCTTCCTTTCCAGTCTTAAATATGCCCCATCCTTCAACTACCATAAACTTTGGATGTCAGTTAAATTGGTTTCCTTGCTGTTCCTCACCCAAAAAACTTCATTCACATAACTTTTTTTTGTTTTCACAGAATGGCACCCATATCTGGAATATACGCCCTTTTTATTTCTACACCTCTCTTCCCTGACTTTTTCAAATGCCAGATAAACTTTACCTTCTTCAAGAAACTTCTCCTCTCCCCTAAATGCTAGTGCCTTCCCTCAGTTTTTTTTCCTTTTGTTCTATTTATTTCTGTCCTAGGTAAATGTTTCTTTACTTCAGTAAGGTTCTTTCTAGAGTCTATTATCTTGGTGAACTTCTACATACTTGGACCTGAGTTAATTTCAGATGTTCTCTGCTTTTGAATTAGTAGAGGGGAAGTAAGACAGAAAAATAAATTGCCATTAAAAGAAGTGACATGCTAATAAATGTTAAATAACCAGTTCTCTGAAAAAAAAAGAACAAAAAATAAAAACAAAATAACAATGTGACCACAAAGTACTCCTTTCTAAATTAAATTTTATGTTTATTTTTAATTTATATCACTCATTTCCACAAGATTTTGAGTTACAAATTTTCTCCCAATTTTTCCATTATCCACAACCCCAAAACAGTGATCCCACTGTATACCGCTGCCCCTAATATGCTCTCTCCTATATCCTCCCCCAGCCCCCCACAAACTTTCCAGTAGGGCAAGATGGATCTATTTACCCCAGTGCATGTATATCTTATTTCCCAGTTGCATGTAAAAAAATTATAATTTTTTTTAAACATTTGATTTTAAAACTTTGAATTCCAGATTCTTTCCCTTCCTCCCTTGTCATCCACCCTTACTGGGAAGATAAGCAATTCAATATAGGTTGTACATGTGTATCTCCGTAAAACATTTCCATAGTGGATATATTGTGAAAGATTGACTGTATTTCCCTCCATCCTATCCCGCCCACCACTTTTTCTATTCTGTACGTTGATCCTGTCTCTTTTCAAAAGTTTGTGCTTCCAACTTCCCTCCCTCCAAACCTGCCCTCCCCTCCATCATCCCCCCTCTCATCCCCTTCCCCCCTACTCTCCTGTAGGGAGAGATACCCGATTTAGTGTATATGTCATTTCCTCCCTAAGCCAAATTCAATGACAATAAGGTTGACCCATTTGCTTTTGCCTTCCTATTCTTCCCCTCCATTGTAACAGTTTTCCCTTGCGTCTTCTATTTGGGATAATTTACCCCATTCTGTGTCTCCCTGTCTCCTCTCATTATACTGCTCTCTCACCTCTCAATTTCACCTTTTAAGAATTATCCCTTCGTGAAAGAATCCACCAATCACCTCTTGACAAAGATCCCAAAAAGAAAACTCCTAGGAATATTATAGCCAGATTCCAGAATTCCCAGATCAAGGAGAAAATACTACAAGCAGCCAGGAAGAAAAAAAAAATCAATATTGTGGAAACACAATCAGGATAGCACAGGATCTGGCAGCTTCTACACTGAGGGATTGAAGGGCATGGAATATGATATTCCAGAGGGCAAAGGAACTGGGATTAAAACCAAGAATCACCTGCCCAGCAAAACTATCATGTTTCAAGGGAAAATATGGTTATTCGCTGGAATAGAGGACTTTCAAGCATTCTTGAGGAAAAAACCAGAGTAGAATAGAAAATTGACATTCAGAAACAAGAAGCAAAAAATGCTTGAGAAGGGAAACAGGGAAAAGAAATCAAAAGGAACTTATCAAAGTTGAACTATTTACATTCCTACATGGAAAAAGGAAAACTGCAACTGATGAAATGTTTCTCAGTAGGAAAAATAGTTCAAGAATGGTATATAGGAATATGAATACATATGTGAATGTGTGTATATATGTTTACAGGTATACATAGATAGAGGCCACAGATCAAATTTAATATGAAGGGATGATACTTAAAAGGGGAAATTAAGAGGTAAGAGAGGAATATAATGAGAGGAGATGGGGAGAGACAGAATGGGGTAAACTATCTCATAGAAAAGTCAATGGAAATGGTTTTCAAGGGAGGGGAAAAACAGGAAGGCAAAAAGGCAAAACCTTATTCTCATTGAATTTGGCTCAGGGGGAGAATGACATACATACTAAACAGGATATCTCACCCTACAGGAGAGTAGGGGGGAATGGGATGAGAGGGCAGATGATGGAAGGGAGGGCAGGCTGGTGGGTAGGGAAGTTGGAAGTACCCACTTTTGAAAAAGGACAGGATCGGGGCAGAGGAAGCGCGAGTCGGAGCGAGTGCAAGGAGTGGGCCATCAAGAGCGGTGCCACCGACCGAGCCGGACTGACCATGGGTGATGTGGAGAAGGGCAAGAAGATCTTCGTGCAGAAGTGCACCCAGTGCCACACGGTGGAGAAGGGGGGCAAGCACAAGACTGGCCCCAACCTGCACGGGCTCTTCGGCCGCAAAACCGGCCAGTCCCCCGGCTTCTCCTACACGGACGCCAACAAGAACAAAGGCATCACCTGGGGCAAGGACACGCTCATGGAGTACTGGAGAACCCCAAGAAGTACATCCCTGGCACCAAGATGATCTTTGCGGGCATCAAGAAGAAGGCCGAGAGGCAGGACTTGATAGCCTACCTCAAGAAGGCCACCAACGAGTGACCTGCTCGCTGCCTTATTTATTGGGAGGAGAGGTCTCGGAGCATCCCTTTTTTACATGTATCATAACTACCCTATTTAAAGTGTTTTCATCCACCAGAGAATTCTGATCATGAATGGCTGTTCAGATGTTGTCCAGCAGTCCCAATAAAGGAATGGTCCTCCTTACAGCCACAGCCCTCCTGTCACAGTTTTGTTTCTTTTACAAGGTTTGACTGGGGACTTTTTTTATCAAAGGCAATGTGCTTTGCCTCTGTCTTGGAAAGTTTGGGTTGAATATGGCTTCTTTTACTCAACTTGGGGAAAACATGTGAAACTTTCATTAGATTTTTACCTGTGGTGTGTTCTGGGATGGGAGGGCTATCTTTTGGAAAAAGTTGTTCCCCAGCCTGTCCAAAGGCAAGGTCAACTGAATCAAAGCACCCCCACCCCCACCTCCTTGCATTTCTGAGTTAATTCCCTAATTTTCCATGCATAAACAGCTTAATTACAATGACTTGATTAAATGCTGCCTTTCAGTGTATTTTCTTGCCTGACAATCCTGAGTAAAGAACATCCTTTCACAGCCTGTGAATGATCTTTGAATTGGATTCATGGAGAGGCACAGAGGAGTTCAGCCAGATAGGACCTTCTGCCCAGTTGTTAAGTACCTATTTTAAGCGCAGTTGTACCTTAGGATTCACTTTTAAGACTGTTGGGTTTAAAGTTTGCAGATGTGTTCGATAGTATGCGACACTACTATGTGTTAATGGTCACTTGGAGAGTTCAGTTGTAAAAGATGATGTGATCATAAGACTTCAGCAATTAAACACTTGTGGATAAACCCCCCCCCCCGAAAAAAAAAAGAAAAGAAAAAGGACAGGATCAAAGTAGGGAATATACCCAGGGGGAGGTGGGATAGGAGGGAGGGAAATATAGTCAGTCTTTTACAATATATCTACTATAGTAATGTTTTGCATAGCTATATACATGTACAACATACACTGAATCGCTTATCTCCCCAGTAGGGGTAGGTGACAAGAGAGGAAGGGAATGAATCTGGAAAGTTTTAAAATCAAATGTTTTAAAAATATACAGGGCAGCTAGGTGGCACAGTGTGTAAGAGTGCCGGCCCTGGAGTTGGGACAACCTGGTATCAAATCTGGCTTCAGAAAATGAGCACCCACACATAAATAATGACTAGCTGTGTAACCTTGAGCAAGTTACTTAACCCTAATTGCTTTAAAAATTTATAAATACTATTATTAACACTATTTTACATATAATTGGGAAATAAGATAAACAGGCATTAGGGCACAGAGATTCACTTTGCCCTACTGGAAAAGTCGAAGGGGGTATGGGAGAAGATATGGGAGAGAGCAGATTGGATGAGAGGATATCCTGTGGGACTGCTATTCTGGAGTGGTGGGTAGGGAAAAATGGGGAAAAAATTGTAACTCAAAATCTGGCAGAAATGAATGATGTAAACCAGAAGTAAATGAAGCACTTGAAAAAAAAAGAATTATCCCTTCCTATTCAATTGGTTCTGTGCCCTCTGTCTATGTATACCTGTACACAAATATACACACACTCAAATATGTATTCATATGCCCATAAACACTCCTACATAGACATATATGTATGTATACATATATGTATATACACTTATATTCCCTTCAAGTCTTCTCACACTGAGAAAAGTTTCTTAAGTTATAATTATCATTTTTCCATGTAGGAATGTAAAGAGTTAGAATTTGATAAGTTTCTTATGATTTCTTTTCCCTGTTTACCTTCCCATGCTTCTCTTGCTTCTTGTGTCTGAATGTCAAATTTTCCATTCAACTCTGTTTTTTTTCATGAAGAATGTTTGAAAGTTCTCTATTTCATTGAATGACCATATTTTCCCCCTGAAACATGATAGTCAGTTTTGCTGATTAGGTGATTCTTGGTTTTTATCCCAGCTCTTTTGACCTCTGGAATATCATATTCCAAGCCCTTTGATCCTACAGTGTAGAAGCTGCCAGATCCTGTGTTATCATGATTGTGTTTCCACAATATTCAAATTGTTTCTTCTTGCCTACTTGGAATATTTTCACCTTGATCTGGAAACTCCAGAACCTGGTTATAATATTCCTAGGAGTCTTATTTTTGGAATATTTTTCAAGAGGTGATTGGCTGATTCTTTCAACTTCTATTTTGCCATCTGGTTCTAAAACATCAGGGTAATTTTCCTTGAGAATTCCTTGAAGGATGATTTCTAGGTTCTTTCTTTGATCGTGGCTTTCAGGTAGTCCAATACTTTTTAAATTACCTCTCCTGGATATATTTTCTAAGTCAGTGGTTTTTCCAATGAGATATTTCACATTGCCTTTTATTCTTTCATTTGTTTGGGTCTGTTTAACAGCATCTTGATTTCTCATAAGGACACTAACTTCCATTTCCTCCAATCTAATTCTGAAGTAATTATTCTCTTCAGTGAGCATTTGAGATTCTTTTCCCATCTGGCAAATTTGGCTTTTTAAGGCATTCCTTTCTTTATTGGCTTCTTGAGCCTCTCTTGCCATTTAAGTCTGTCCATTTTCCATGGTGTTAGATTCTTCATTCAGATTGTTCACTCTTTTTTCATGATTTTTTTTTTTTTGCATCATTCTCATTTCTCTTCCCAATTTTTCTTCCACTTCTCTTATTTGGTTTTCAAAATCCTTCTGAAGCTCCTCTATGGCCTGTAACCAGTTCATATTTTTCTTGGAAGCTTTTGGTGCAGTAGTTCTTACTTTGTTTTCTTCCTCCTGTTCCATGTTTTGATCCTTTTTGTCCCCAAAAAAGGATTCCAAAGTTGGATTGTTGTGCTTGCTTTGCTTCCTTTGCTTGCTCTTGTTGCCACTCAGTTATTTGACTTTTGAGCTTTTTGCCACAGTAGAACTCTACTTCCAGAGAGAAGAGCTTTGTCCCAAATCACTGAGGTTTTCACTGCTGCTGGAGCTATTAGTTGGCTGTCCTATATGAAGCCTTCACAGGCTACTCCTACTCACCTACTCCAAGACTTCCAACCTAGACAGCAATCCAGATCCAAACAGGTTAAAATAAGAGCGATTACTGCTCAGAATCATTGCTTGGTCCCCCCACAATCTGCAGCCTAAGAATTCTGAAGCAGCCATGCAATGGCTGCCCCACCTCAGCCACTTTTCTCTCCAGGGGGCAGAGCCTGACCATATTCTTGGACCCCCTGTTCCCAAATTCCTTTTACCTCTCACTTTGTCTTTAGCATTTATAGGTTTATAAATCTGGAAACCGCAATAGCTGCTGGTGATCCACTCTCCCAAATTCCCTGTAGCCATAGGTGTTTGGGGTGCCCTAAAGCTAAATCTGTAAGCTCACAGGGGACTGGGCTCTGCTCCCAGTGTGCTGCAATGTAGCACTCCTGCTGGTCTGTTGGGCTGTCTTCTGCGTGAAGTTTGTTTCTCTTTGTTACTTTGTCGGTTCTGTAGCCCTAAAGTTTGTTTAGAGTCATTTTTTATAGATATTTGAGATTGTTATGGGGGACCACGTGAAATTTTCCTGCTTCTACACCACCATCTTGACTCCTCCCCCACAAAGTATTTTTAAATGTAGTTTGCATTATTCACCTATCCTATATCACTTTCTTAAATCTAGAGAATCAATAAAACCATAAATTAAGGCCTGATTTATACCATTTTCCAATTCCTGAGGTGTATATGGTAAAAGTAAAAACTGTAATTGTTAGGGGCGGCTAGGTGGCGCAGTGAATAGAGCGCCGGCCCTGGAATCAGAAGGACCTAAGTTCAGAGCCGGCCTCCAACACTTAATCCGCACAAACAAAAACCTAGCCGTGTAACCTTGGGCAAGTTACTTAACCCCAATTGCCCTAAAGGGGCGGCTAGGTGGCGCAGTGAGTAAGAGCACCGGCCTCGGAGTTTGGATGACCCGAGATCAGATCCGGCCTCAGAAAATGAGCACCCACGCATAAATCAAATGACTAGCCGTGTAACCTTGAGCAAGTTACTTAACCCCAATTGCTTTAAAAAAAAAAAAAAACTGTAATTGTTTTTCCTGGGCCCCTTCGAGTCAGTCTCAGCAGATTCCTGATAAAAGCTATCTTTCATTTGAACCAATTTGTGTAAAAATTTAGAAGTTATGAGAGCAAAAGCTTTGATTTAAAAATAAAATCTTTTTTATAAAAACCTTTGCCTTTCATTTAAGATATTAACACCATGTTGTCTATTACCTGCCTCTTCAGTGATTTCACCAGCGGGGCTAAAAGTGGAAATCAACTTATAGATCCTGTTTCAATCACTGACCTGTCCCATGCTTATACACATATCTTCATATGTGTGTTTGTGTGTGCATGTATACATTTTGGGTAGTGATGGGAAATTGATGGAGAAATGCCTTTGTGTGTTGTGGCTGTTTATGTGTTTGTACAGACACTCAGGATCAATCATGAGCTTTGTACAGAAAGGAATAGGTGAGTAGGATTTATTGCTTTTTAGGGAGTTGAGACACACTTGCTTTAAGGATGAAAAGGTTTTTCCTCACAAAGACAAGAGGAAGAGAGAAAGATCATTTTCACCTGGGGAAAACTGGAAATGATTAGGGAAGGGTAATAGTGATGAGGGAAAGGTAATATGTTCTACCAGGGACCCTGATCACTATCAGTGACCCGAAACCCTACAGTTCAGTCTGGAAATAATTCAGCAGGCTCAAGCAAACTTTGAAGCTGAGACTGTAAAAGTTAATTGTAACACTGCACAGCACAGCGGGCAAGAGTTCTTAGGGAACCTGCAAACTTAAAGAAAACATAGGCATAGTTTTAAGGAGTCAAGACAGTAAATCAGGTGTCAATTATGCTAACTAGGTGAGTAAGGGTGGGATCAGGGAGGAGTTAAGGAGTGGTCAGTGCTTAAAGGACCATGCACTTTTAATATCAACTGCGCAGGCGTATTGCCCATGATTCACTGGGAAATAGTCCAAGGGGGGGCTGCCTGGAGGTGTGGTTTTAGGCCTGACATGTCACTAAAGTCAACCCTCGGTCAAAGCCACTAAGGAGTGTCCAGTCTGCCACCCATAAATGTCATGTTTGACAAGATGGATGTTGGGAACCAAGGCCAATGGAGACACAGTATGGGTATAATTGGCTAAGGAATTACCTTATAGATAGGGTATTGAAGGATTCATGGTGCAGCTGGCCACTCTAACTAAGAGAGATAACATTTGCCTAAGCTAAAATGTTTATAGATAGTTTAGTGAAGGATTCATAGGTAGCTTGTTATTGTTTCAAGCAGAGATAAGCAGTTCATGAATTGCTGCTGGGCTGAGTGCTGGCAGGGGGAAGGGGCAGTGTTAATGCTTTGAGACTGGGGTGGGGGGAAGTGTGATTTTACATGCTGCTTTTACAAATTGATTTTACAGACATAGATCCCAAAGCACCCCATTTACAAACTGATGTTACAAACTGATATTACAGACTGATGTTACAAACATATATAAATCCCAAGCACCCCATCAGAAAGGTTTCATGAAAAGGCAGCACCAGAGCAGGAATTTGAAGGATGGGAAGGATTTTAGCAGCATAAGAGGGATAGAGATGAAGAACTACTAGGAAACCAGCCCAGCAATCAAAACATTTTTCTTTCTTATTTGTCTTTTTAATTTTATTTATTAATTTTAATTACAGTTTATTGAAGTGTTTTATTCTTACATCCCAGTAATTTCCCATGACCCTCTCCAAACTGATCTCTCCCTTATAACAAGGAAAAACAACTAAATAAACACGATACACAGATCATATCTTTCACTGTATAGAATGTGCTATCCTATTCATCCTTCTCCATGTCATGAGAGAAGAAATATCTATGAAATATTTATTATAATTTCTATTAATTATATAATTATAAAATATTTATGATCTCTTCTTTTTTCATTCATTTCCATTTCTTTTTCTTTTTTTCCCTTAATTTGTTTATTTCCAGTCTACAAGACTCAATTCCATAGTTCCCCGAGCTTCAAACTTCCCCTCCCTTCCTCCCCCCACCCCCCACGACAGCATACAATCCAGTACAGGATCTGCAAATACCCCCACAACAGACATTAGTCAAGTTACAAAGGTGTATTGTACTAGGTGGGATGAAAAATGTTAAAGAAGAAATAAAACCAAACAATGAAAAGAAAAAGATCAATTAGTCTGCTTCCATCAGGATTCAAGCTCAGTTCTTTCTAGTTATTTCTCTGGATGTCGCATCTCTCCCCTTCATGAGTCTTTCAAGATAGACTTATAGACTCAGTTCTCTCCCCTAGCCTGAAGCCAAAGCCAAACCTCCAACCTCCAGCAAGTGCCCACAGCTGCGGCTTTCTGCCCCACCTCTTCTGCACTCTTCTGTGCTTACTGGGCATGTGCTGGTTCCCTTTCTCTGCCCCCACCTCCCAATATTTGTAACACAGCTGGTTCTGGCATTCCTTGTCAACAGAGGTTCCCTTGATTTTCGATGTCTCAAACTCCCAACTCCCATCACTATCCTAGGTGTATGGGCCAAGGCAGCCTCTCAAATCAGCTAACCACAGGGCTTGCAGCTTGTTGTTTAAGAGACTTGATGCTTGCTGTTAAAATGGAATCTAATTAGAGATATTTACTCTTCACAGAGACTTAAGTCCTAGAACTTCTGATCTTCTCAAATTGTCCCAAGAGGACCTCAGTTATTTCCCTTTTCTTATTTATCTCCACCCATACTTCACCCATGCTAAGGTGCTACTTTAACTCTTTTCTTGGGGAAAATCTTGAGAGTTTGGAATTTTCTGACCTACTCTACCATCTTCCCAGAATCATCTGACAATTCTTGTTAAATAGGAATAGGACTCTTCCAAGTCAGTTGTTATAGGTTTTATTAAGTATATGATTTCTAGAGTATCATTTTCATTACTTCTTTTTCTTGCTTATCTATTCCATTCTATTGATCTTTTTTAATACTATTTTTTAACTCTCTCTATAACTATTTATAATATGGTTTAAGGCATGAAATGCTATGTTCCTTTCATTCATAGTTTTACTTTTTACTTATTTTTGATTGTAGACATTTTTTGCTTCAATGTATTTTACTATTATTTTGTCTATTTCTAATAAAAATATATTCCCTTAATAATTTGAATAATACATCACTGACTTTTATAAATAATATTATTGCTTTCATTATATTGGCATAGTCCACACCATGGATATCTCCTGAATGTTATATTTCTATTTTATTAAAAGTTGCTTTGTAATTGTATTTATGCCAATAGTAACTATCTTTGTAGGTTAACTCACATTTTTCATTTTGCAGTAATTTTAATGGACTTTTCATTCTAATTACTTATTACTATTTTAATACCATATAGAAGAAACGCTAATGATTTTGTAAATTTATTTTGTATCCTACTATCTCACTAAAAGAATTATCTAAGTTTCTTCACTGATTCTCTTAGGTTTTTAAGTGCATAATAAGTCATCTTCAAATAGAAATAATGTTGCCTTTTCTCTGGCAATACTTATACATTTGGTTTTGTTCTGTTGTCTTAATATGCTATCTTTGTTTATTATATATTAATGTAATATATTTCTAGAATTACGTCAAATATAAGAGAAGGAAATTCTTGGTTAAATTTTTTGTGTGTGTGCTGGGAATGAATCTAGTATTTCTCTCTGCAAACATCATTCTGGTATTTAAATATTTTCTTTTCATCATATTAATAAAGACATTCTATGATTATGAAATTTGGGAATTTAAGATAAATGAATATTTTAGTTTGTCAAAAGATTTCTCTGTATTGAAATAATCATAGAGATTTAATTAGCTTTAATGTTTATATGATCTATTATGTTAATTTTCTTCGAAATATTGTATTGTCCTTGAACACTGGAATAGAAAATAGCAAAGGCTCACATCAATACTGCCACCCCAGCCTCTGCTTTTCCTTCATTCCTTATGGGATCCAGTATAAATGTTCACTCTTACTTCAGAATTTGTAAAATAATAAATCAGTATTTCTCATCTATGCTTTGTGTCCCCAGCCAGAAAAATTATTCTGGCCAAAGTAATGCAGTTGTAAATCAAACTCTCCTCTGTGTAGGCATTCTATCAATCACTTCCTCTCAGCAATTTTTGAGTAATGATGCACAGATTAACATGTTTTATCATAATTGTCTTAGGAGCCAAAAGTAAACATAAAAGTAAACACGCCTTAAAGAAATAAGGTTGTCTCCCACTAGGAAACACCAAGAACTCTCTTGTCTCTTCTTTTTGTTGTTTTATGGTTGTTTGTCCTTCATTCTCAAAGAGAACTGGAAGAGAGACGGGGATAGAGAAGGGAAACGAAGGATCATTTTTATTCTTGTCTTCTGAAAAAAGTTTTTAGCAAAGTGGTCTATACCCAGAAACACCTCAGGGCCCTGGAGTCTGACACTGGTGACCTTAACAGTATAGTCCCTCTCCTAGTCTGGCAGCTTCCCTACTTATCTTCTCATGTTCTCTTCCACAAAATATGGGGCAGGGACAGCCTGCCAGTCAAAGTCAAACTTTTTATGAGTCCCAAGATAAAAGAAAAATTCCCCAAGACGTCAAATTAAGGAAACATCCAGATACGTATGCACAACTTGTCTCTCCTCTCAGAATGTAATCTCCTCAGGAGAAAGGATTTCTTTTGCCTTTGTATATTTAGGAACTAGCACAGTATCTGACAAATAGTAGGTGCTTTATAAATACTCGACTGATTGACCATAACATGAACTGTGTGTCTCTCTAGACTACCTCCCTCCCTTTCCAATACTGATGTCAGATTTTACTTTGCGTAGCTATTTTCAATTTGTGAAATTAAACAAATAACCAACAAACTAGGCTAGGGTATGCTGGTAAATATTTAACCAGCAGCTCTCATGGGAAAAACAACAACAACAACAACAACAACAACAACAATAGCAACAATAACAACAACAAAAAACACCTACATATGATATACTTTAAAATTTAATTTTCATTATTAACTCTTCCTCTATCACTTTCTTAAGTCTAGATAATCGATAAGAAAATAAATAAAGCCCTAAGTTGTAGAATTTGCCAATTTCTGAGTTGGAAATGCTAACACTAAAAATTTAACAATCAGTTCTGTGATCTAGTAGGAGCTTGATACAACACACTTTTCTGTTAGAAGATGAGAAGGAATATGTAAGTAGGAATAATAGCTGGGGAATTTTATGATTTTTAACTAGTACTTTGCAGTTTCTGGAAAAAGGGAGCTTTCTATATACATAATCGAATGAAAGCAGAAAAAAGAGTTAGGTAATCCAAACAATCAGTCCAGGTCAATCTGCTCTTGGATGTAAAAAAACAAACAAACAAAAGAAATCAGAAAACCTTAATTGGCTGTCTGTGCTGCCCAAATTCACAAGCTATTTCATTGCCTATACTTTGGAAACGGCCAGAATAAACAAGACAGGATGACTTCCTTGGACAATTGCAGACCCAATTCCAGAATATCTGTAGTAATGCAAAGATCTCCAAGCGTTGCAAGTGTGTGTATACCAAATAACACTTCCAGCAATCTTGTCCAAATATCACACTCTTCTGTTCCTTTGTTCCTTAAAAACAATGGCTAGAAATCCCCCAGAGCCACATAGTAGCTTGTTATCCATATCTTCCAGGTAAAGATTTTACAAATAAGGGGAAATAAATCGTTCAAACAACCAAGAATGAAGTTGAAAGAAGGATTCTCTTTTCAATTTACTTCAGAAAATCAATCTAGTCATTAAGAAATCTTCAAAGTTAGTGCATTGAATTTTTTTTATTATTATTAAGTTAATTTAAAAAGTGTGTTCAATGTGATGAGCAAGTCATGATTACTGGTTTGTTTAGGAGTCTTAGTAAATAATTAAGATTATTGTTGATAATGTGGTCAGAAGGCTAAAAGTTTAAAGCTTCATGAATCAGTAAGCTAGAGATCAGCTCCATTTTTAATGGTTTCTAATTCTCTCATAAATTTCTAGTTGTCTGTATAATGAGAAAAAATTGAATTGGATGATGAAAAATGACTTATGATATCAACATCAAGTACTCTTCTAGTCTGAAGTTGAAACATAAACAACAGAGACATTGGAAATAGAAGTCCTTCCAGGGGCCAGAAAGCAATACTATTCTGATTATATTAATATTAAATGTAGTTGTTGATCCCTGCAAAATTAAAATATAATTTAGTTAAAATTCATCCTTAATATAGATGCACTGATTTCATATTTAGTCTCAAAGAATATACTATTTTAGTCTTACACAAGGAAAAAAATGTGAAGTTTATATTTAGTTTTGCATATTTAAACTATCAGTCCAGTTATTCTGGGAAGGTTTTGTTCTGTCTTATGAATCATAAAGGAGGAAGGCATAAAAGCAAAAGGAGTATGTCCTATCTTGGGGATTACTTTCCTTGACCCAAATTCAATCAGAAAAATGATTGCTTCTTAGACTAATGTTAAGGATGGTTGTTTATAACTTGTGCAACAATTGGCAGAAATGGTATTTGGCATTTCATCCATTATGATAAAATGCCTTTTGTTTACTTTCGTGGTTTGGGACAAGTTATATAGTCTCTCTGGGCCTCAGTTTCTACATTTTTAAAATAAGGGGACAAGAGCATCTCTAAGGTATCTTCCTTCTCTTGATTCAATTAGCTCTATATGCACATTTTATTTATATTGAGGTTTTTACAATCTGAGGGGATTTTATAAGTAAGGCAAATTTTAATATCTTCAAAATGATTTATTAAGAATCAGGGACCTTAGGGGCGGCTAGGTGGCGCAGTGAGTAGAGCGTCGGCCCTAGAGTCAGAAGGACCTGAGTTCGGATCCGGCCTCAGACACTTAACGAACACAAACAAAAAAAACCTAGCCGTGTGACCTTGGGCAGGTTACTTAACCCCAATTGCCCTCAAAAAAAAAAAAAAAAAAAAGAATCAGGGACCTTAGGGGCGGCTAGGTGGCTCAGCGAATAGAGTGCCAGCCCTGGAGTCAGAAGGACCTGAGTTCGGAGCAGGCCTCCTGACACTTAATCCACACAAAAACCTAGCCGTGTAACCTTGGGCAAGTTACTTAACCCCAATTGCCCTAAAAGGGCGGCTAGGTGGTGCAGTGAGTAAGAGCGCCGGCCTCGGAGTTGGGATGACCCGAGATCAGATCCGGCCTCAGAAAATGAGCACCCACGCATAAATAATGACTAGCCGTGTAACCTTGAGCAAGTTACTTAACCCCAATTGCTTAAAAAAAAAAAAAAAGAATCAGGGACCTTGAATTTGGATCAAGGAGAGAATGACATACATACTAAATAGGGTTTCTCACCTGACAGGAGAGTAAGGGAGAAGGGAATGAGAGGGGGGGTCAATGGAAGGGAGGGCAGGTTGGGGAGGGGAGTTGGAAGCGCACACTTTTGAAAAGGGACAGAACCAAAGTGGGGAGTGGACCAGGTGGGATAGGAGGGAGGGAAATATAGTCAGTCTTTTACAATATATCTACTATGTGTAGCAGCAAGCACCCCAACATCCCCAGGGTAGCTGCCAAGGTTCTTAGATCTGCTTTTGTAAAGCAAAGCAACTCAAAACCAGTTAACAAGCTCACTTTAATCAAACAAACATATATTACCTAGTTCAGGGGGAAAAGATCAACATCCTGAACTTCAGAGTATACAGGCAGATCAGACAGACAGGCTTCCAAACTGTCCAAACATCATCAATACCAAAATCACAGTTACCAGAGAGGGAAGCATCAATATCTGAGTTTTCAGAGCTGGGAGGCTCTCAACAGTTACCCAGAGTCTCATCTGGTCAAATCACACAAAACTTCTCAAAGTGAGCCCCAAAGTAAAACCTCCCATCAGGGTTTATATAGCCTGGCTCAGAGAATGTAACCACCCTCTTGACCCACTGTCCAATCACACAGCATCAAGGTGTGGTCATTCCTGAAAACCAAGCCTCCTACCACAGGTTCAATGTGACCACATTCAGCCTATTAGGGGGCAGAGTATATTTTCAAATCAAGGAAGGTTTTCATACTCTCTTAAGCCAATCAAAGTTTCTTAAGCCAATCAAAGGGCCTAGGGGCAGGGAAGATCTTTAAATCTGCATTTCCATTACACTATGATAATCTTTTACATAGCTACACATGTACAGTATATACTGAATTGCTTATCTTCCTTTTAAAACCAAATTTTAAAAAATATATAAATACTATGATTAATAAAAAAAAGCAGGGCAAAAAAGAATCAGGCACCAAATAAATGCCAAGATTAATTGTAGATATCATGTTAAATTCAGGCATTTGGTAGTGAGCAGAATTCTTATGAGAAATAATAATTTTGAAATGATTTCATTTTCTTGAAAGAAATGGTTATATATGTATGCTTCTGTGGAGATTGTCCTAAATGCCTAGAATTCTTCTGGAATTTAGAGAAATGAATGAAATGAAATGAAAATCTTCAAAATGGACAGAGATTATTACACTTGATCTTAAGCATGGAATATACAATGGAAGTTTCAGAAATTTATCCAAGAGATGGAGATAAATGTTAAAAAAAAAAAGACCTAGGGACTTGCTTAATATAAATATCATTGAAAACCTATGTGCTATAATCAAGACTAGACTTGGGAAAATGAGTGGTTTGCCAAAAATATGTTTAATGTTCAATATGATAAAAGTATAGTTTTATGATGATTTAAAGAATATGCTTAAAAATCCTATAAACTCAATGTAAAATTATGTAAATCAAATGATTACAGAAACAAATGACATATTACATAATAAAAGTATTTTAAAAGATGTAAAGATTTAGGTATGATCTGTTGTATGTCCATAAATTTAATCATTTTATTTGTTCTGTTAATTTACACAATGTTGTTTTATAAAAAAGAATGATTTTTAAAAAGTAATATAGCCTTTATAGTTTACAAAGCATTGTTGTCATAGCAACACCATGAGTTTATTGAATACATTTCAATCCTCATTTTATAGATGAGCTTATTAAGACTAAGAGAGTTTAAATGGTTTAATCAGAGTCACACAGCAAGTAGTAGAGTAGATACTGAAACACAGATCTTCTGATATTCAATGAATTCAATGAATCAATAAGTACTTATTAATTGATGACCTCATGGTAGCCCTGGTGATAAAAAAAAAAAAAAGTTTCTGCCTTCGAAGAGCTTATATTCTAAAGGGGAAGACAACTTATTTGTGTGTACATATACTCATATTAATATTTATAAATGCAGGTACATATAAGTATAGAGAATAGATCTCTGATCTTAGCAGTATAGGGAACTTCTGGAAAATGAAACATAACAATACACCAATATAGAGTAGTGTCATGTTTGAGTCCTGAAGACTTGCCAAGAGCAGTGAGAATTTAAGAGACTTACTCAAAATCACAAACAGTATGTCAGAGGTGGCATTTGAATCCAGGTTTTTCTAAGTTCTGATGCTATGTATCTATCAATAATCTTTTTCTGTCTTTCTCTACCCCTTCTTCTCTATCCTTTCCTCTGTCTGTCTCTCTTTCTCTGTCTCTGTCTCTCTGTCTCCCTCTCTGTCTCTGTCTCTGTTTCTCTGTCTATCTCTTTGCCTCTGTCTTTGTCTCTGTCTCTCTTTCTCTCTGTCTCTGACTCTCTCTGTCTCTGTCACTGTCTCTGTCTCTGTCTCTCTTTGTCTCTGTCTCTCTGTCTCTGTCTCTCTCTCTCTCTGTCTCTCTGTCTCTCTCTGTCTCTCTCTCTCTGTCTCTCTCTCTGTCTCTCTCTGTCTCTCTCTCTCTCTCTCTGTCTCTCTGTCTCTCTCTCTCTCTCTCTGTCTCTCTGTCTCTCTCTCTCTCTCTCTCTCTCTCTCTCTCTCTCTCTCTCTCTCTCTTCTCTCTCTCTCTCATTTACTCTGCCTCTATCTCTGGCTCTTTCTGTTTCTATGTCTCTGTATCTCTCTCAGTCTCTCTTTCTCCTTGAAAGTCAAGAAATAAAGAAAGTATCATGTGGGAGGTAACATTTGAACTCAATTTTTCAATAAACTATGAATTCTAAGTCACAGATGAGGAAAGAATTGAATCCAGGTGTGGGCAACCTTCTTGGTCAAAAGCATAAAGATGAGAGAGACTGTTGTGTGTTTTAGCAGCAGCAATTAAAGATAACCTGGCTAGACTGAAAGGAATAATGCTAATAATAACAAAGTTGGAAAGTTAGATTGGAGACATACTAAAGGACATTAAATACCAGAAAAAGAAGTGTGTGATTGTTTCTTGAGATAATAGTGAGTAACTGGAATTTATTAAGCAAGGGAATAACATAGGCTTGAACTTTAGGAGTACTGTATATGCACATAAAGATTGGAAATATAAATCTAGGATACGTATGGGTATAGTATTTGTTGTTCAGTCATTTCAGTTGTCTCTGACTCTGAATACATTTGGGGTTTTCTTGGTAAAGGTGCTGGGATGGTTTGCCATTTTTTTCCATGTCATTTTACAGATTAGGAAACTGAGGCAAACAGGGTTAAGTGACTCCCCTAGAACCACACAGCTAATAAGTGTCTGAGGCCAGATTTGAACTCAGATCTTCCTGACTCCAGACCCTGGACTCTATTCATTGTACCACCTATTTAACATTTCTTAGGTATTTGATTTTAGAATGCCAATTATTTTCTATACATATATACACATAACAAACATATATAGAAACACACACACAAACATACATGTATATGATGTTTAATTGAAGGTAATAAAAATCCCCCATATTTCTCTTCAATAAGAAGAAAAAAAGGGAAAAATAAGAGAGGGAATCATGAAATGTGTGTGTGTGTGAGAGTGTGTGTGTGTGTGTGTGTGTGTGTGTGTGTGTGTGTATCCTTTTGAGCAGGAGAATTTTAGAGTTCCAATGTAGTTTCTGGTAAAGAAATTAGAATTCAGGCCTATACAAGTCAGAAAACCCCAAATTGGCTTAGCAATGTACCAGTGCCTTTTGTGAAAATGAGACCTAGATAGGTTAGAATCAGAGTCAAATGACAAAATTCATAAGATACGTTGGGAGGAGGGGAAGCAGGAGAAAGAAATGGAAAGATATTGCCAAGGTCAAACTCCAGAGATAGAGAGACAAGTCTGCAAAAGAGGAATAAATGCCCTACCATTGCTGCCTTTTCCTTTCATTCCCCTGTCTCTAGTGAAGGATAGAGCAAAGCAATCACCAACATCATTGCCCACCCATACCAAGTTAAATTCTACTTATAGGAAAACAGTTCCAGATTATCTAAAAAACAAAGAAACACTTGATTTACCCTCCTTCCCCCAAGAGCATTGGGGAAAAACAAACAAACAAAAAAACAAACAAACAAAAAAACTTCAACTTTGATCTATGTAAAAATAGCTTTCCAAATAAAATGCATCTTCGAATGAAAACAACCCACCCCCCACCCCTGCCATCCCAATTAGACCAAAGGCTATTTTTTTTAAGATGAATTTATAAGGGACTAAGAATATGGATTTTGAATGAAAGCAACCCTCGACCATAGTTGATATTCCACAAATTTTTCCTTGCAATTCAGCAGTATATTTCTAGAAACACAAAAATGGAGTAAAAATGGTTTTGGTTAGGAAAGTCAGGGGAAATAGAAACAGATGTTCTATGTTTCATGCTGGATAAAGGCTACTCAGTGCTAAAAAAACCTTCTCAGTTTGTTTCTGACACCAGCCTTGCAACCACGGACAAATTATTTCACTTATGTCAACTTCATCTCCCTCACCTGTGAAATAAAATAATATTTGAACTATCCTCACAATATTGTTGTTAGGAAATTATTTTGCCAACTCCAAAATGCTATATAAATGCCAGATGCTATATTATTATTATTATTACTTCAATATCTCATCATTTCAATTATGTTCAAACAGAAATGATAGTGGGACAGGTCTCTAACATGTTATTATTTTGCATGTAGTCAGTGGATCATTATCTCTCTGGGGGATAAAATAACTGTTTTTTTTTGTAAAGTTAATAAAAGTATTGGGATATAAATTCATCTTCAGTAAGTTCCTTGAAAGTATATTTTAGTTAAATCCAGTAGCATGAAAGTATTATATGGATAATATGTGCCTCAGCTGGTTCCCACTAGAGTTCTCCTAGTCCTCTATATTTTTAAAGCTTTTATTTGTAGACATCTTGGAAATTATGAGTATCTGGTAAAGCAATATCTGTTATGAACATTATTCCTAAGTGTTTACGGATCAATATTATAGTTAGTGCAATTGAAAGCAACACTTAGACCTCATATAATGTTCTAATTTTAGAAAAAAAAATATTAGTTGAAACCTTAAAGATATTTAGAGGTCAGTAGTATGGGGATTATTTTCTTAAAAGTTCATGAAAGATAGTGATTTCCCAATGTGTAATCCTAGACACCAAATCATGTCTTACCTTGTAATGATTAGGTTTAAAAATCTTGCAACCTAGTGCACAGATTTTTCAAGGCTTTCCCTTCTATTTTCTCGTGGTGATGACCTAGCCCTGAACTGCCATCATAAAATCATTGTTATCCAAAAAGAAATTTGCATGACTCAGCCATTTGCTTTAGAATTTTTTGTTGACATATTTTGACTAAGATTATCCAGATGTCACCCATGAAGTGTTATTGACTTTTACTCTTGGACCTTAAGTGTCTCATTGGTTCCATCTTCAGATAAATTGCTTTTAGATATATCAGACAAATCCATTTTTGCTATCACTCTGTGAAGTGACATCTATTTGTTCCAAAAAATGTTTCTATGGGTTTCACTTGTTTATCAGTTCCTCTGCCAATGTCTATCAATCCTCCTCTTTTTCATGCAGAAATTTTCATCTTTCTATGATGAACTAAATGTAAATAAATTAAAAGAAAAACAGGTAAGTGTGAAAATCAAAACTGAAGTTTTATTTCACACAAGACAAATTTACAAAGATGAAAACAAAATATAAATAATTAATGTTGTAAGGATTGTAGAAAGACTATATCTCTAATGTATGACATTTAGTAGTTATAATGAGAAATTTAGGCTATGTAAAAATGAAATAGATCAGTAAAATATATTAAAAGAAAGAAATATGAGATGGGGGAAAGCTAATGAGGTATTCTGCTAGTAATACTTATAAATGGAAACATTTGAGTTAAGAATTTGAGGTCTTAGTTGAACTTTCTTGTTTTCTGTTTTTCAGAGAAATTAGAGCTTCTGTGAATTCTATTCATATAATTGTTCTTCCAGGGGCGGCTAGGTGGCGCAGTGAGTAGAGCACTGGCCCTGGAGTCAGAAGGACCTGAGTTCGGATCCAGTCTCAGACACTTAACGCACACAAACAGAAAAACCTAGCCGTGTGACCTTGGGCAAGTTACTTAGCCCCAATTGCCCTCCAAAAAGCAAAAAAAAATAAAAAAATAAAAATAATTGTTCTTCCATTTATTTTACTAGAGGTGAGGAATTTTTAATTTTCTTATTTGATTCAACATGAATATCTCTTATGTTAGATTTTTTTGTAATCACATAATTAAGCAGAAGTATTATGTATCTTTCTTTATTCACTATAATCTATTTATTTTTTAAGCTTCCTCTTTTAAAGTTCCCTCCCCTGGGGTCATTTTTATTTTTATATGACTGATAACACGTATCACCTAAAGCTAGCTTTTAATTCCTGATTAAAAAAAAAGTCTAGAATATTTTAATTTTTTTTCAGATTCTGCATGACTATTTTCTTTTGGTTGCTTTCAATTGGGCAATATGTCTTTCTATATGTGCGGCATGAACCTGTTAGATATTGGTATAGATTATGATGCCTTTCTGCTAATCTTCAATACCTCTCTCAAGTTGTTATGCTACAATGATTTGTGATGCTTATGCTGAGGGCTATTTCTTGATAATTCTACTTATGGTTCTTACCATGGGAATACTTGTCTATTCTAGTGGTCAGTGCCATATATACTGAAGCATTTCTAGTGAATATTAGCATTTTGGGGGCTTTTTTTGGAGGGGGAAGGCAGGGCAATTGGGGTTAAGTGACTTGCCCAAGGTCACACGTATCAGGTTGGATTTGAACTCAGGTCCTTCCGGACTCCAGGGCAAGTACTCTATTCACTGTGACACCTAGCTATTCCAGACTATTAGCATTTTTTATTTATCCCATTCCATAGTGCCATCTGGTGGTACAAGGAGGAGTAATTCTTTATCCACTGATCTCCAAGTCAAGTTCATCATGATGACAATTATAAATAGGCATGACAATGCTTGGGGGCAGGCATGTGGCACAATATACAGAGTAAGGAGGACCTGAATTTTTTTTCCAAATGCTTTATTAACTTCTGGTTTACATCATTCATTTCCATCAGATTTTGAGTTATATTTTTCCCCCATTTTTCCCCTACCCACCACCCCAGTATAGCAGTCCCATAGGATATCCCCTCATCCAATCTGCTCTCTCCCATATTTTCTCCCATAACCCCTTCAACTTTTCCAGTAGGGCAAGGTGAATGCCGATGCTCCAGTGCCTGCACAATTTATCTCCCAATTATATGCAAAATAGTATTAATCATAGAATTTATATATTTTTTAAAAATTTGATTTTAAAAGGAAGATAAGCAGCTCAGTATATGCTGTACATGTGTAGCTATGCAAAACATACCATAGTAGATATATTATAAAAGACTGACTATATTTCCCTCCTTCCTATCCTACCTCCCACCTGGTCTACTCCCTACTTTGATCCTGTCCCTTTTCAAAAGTGGGTGCTTCCAACTTCCCTCCCCCCCAGCCTGTCCTCCCTTCCATTATCCTCCCTCTCATGCCCCTCCCCACTGCTCTCCTGTAGGGTGAAATATCCTATTTAGTATGTATGTCATTCTCTCCCTGATCCAAATTTAATGAGAATAAGGTTTTGCCTTTTTGCTTCCCTGTTCTTCCCCTCCCTTCTAACCATTTTCTCTTGCCTCTTCTATGTGAGATAGTTCACCCCATTCTGTCTCTCCCCATCTCCTCTCATTATATTTCTCTCTCACCTCTTATTTTCACCTTTTTAGTATCCACCCTTCCTATTCAATTCGACCTTTACCCAACCTATACACACATTCACATATGTATTCATATGCCCATATACCCTTCTTTATCAGTTACAGATATCGTTTTTACATGTAGGAATATAAATAGTTCAACTTTGATAAGTTCCTTATGATTTCTTTTCCCTGTGTACTTTCTTAAGCATCTCTTGCTTCTTGTGTCTGAATGTCAAATTTTCTATTCAACTTTGGTTTTTTCCTCAAGAATGCTTGAAAGTGAAGATGGCAGAAAGGAAGCAGTAACCTTGCTGAGCTCCTTGGTCACTAAGGCTCAAAGGGTGAATCTGAGTGGAATCTGGAGTGACAGAGCCCACTGGAAGACGAAGTGGGGCAGAGTCCAAACCAGGGTTTGCCCAGTGTGTCCGGACTGGTCGAGCGCAGAGGGCATGGGGTCTGCACAGCCCAGACCTAAGAGCAGACAAGCAGACTACACCTGAGAGAGCAAGAGCCCCAGCCTGTAGACTTAACGAGGACGAATCACAGTCATCTCTCTGACGGGTAGGATCACTGGAGTCAGGTAGGAGAGCTGGGCCCTCAGTGGAAAGAGCAGCTTCTCTAGCTGCATTCGGCCCCCAGCCTGGAAGTTTAGAAACTGCCTGCCTGTATAATACAGGGGCTGGAATGGCAAAGTAAATTCTAGCTGCTCAGATCCTCCCATCCCTCCTTCATGAAGCAGAAAACCCAAAGATAAGTCTCCCACCCAGATTGAAATCCCAAGTTAATGGAAATAGCCCCAGGCTTGAGAGTCTCCAAGAAGGGGTGTAACTGAGATAGCCAGGAGTCTGAAGAGAAGAGAGGGTGGGGTCCCAACAAGCCCCACCTCTCCTCACCAACAAAAGCCTACTTATAGCCCAGGGGTATAGAGGCAGAAATCTGAAGTGGTCAGACACACCCACACCTACACATCTACATCCCTCATTGTCTTCCCTGACTTAGCCATAAACTAGCCACCCAGAGGTATTCAAAGTCAAGGATCAGGCCCTAAACTCATAGCCTGAGAAACTAAGAAACAGGAAGTCAAAATGGGGAAAAAAAGAAGCTGAGAAGGAGAAGGGGAAGGCAAAAAAGTCTATTTGAGCATACTATGCAGGGCAAGAACAACAAAATACACTCAGCTAAAGTAAAAAAAAGCAGGGGTAGCAATACTTATATCAGATAAAGCAAAAGCAAAAATAGATCTAATTAAAAGAGATAAGGAAGGAAACTATATCCTACTAAAAGGCACCATCGAGAATGAAGCAATATCACTACTTAATATATATGCACCAAGTGGTATAGCATCTAAATTCCTAGAGGAGAAGTTAAAGGAATTAGAGGAAGAAATAGATAGCAAAACTATACTAGTGGGGTACCTTAATCTTCCCCTCTCTGAACTCGATAAATCTAACCTCAAAATAAACAAGAAAGAAGTTAAGGAGGTGAATAGAATCTTAGAGAGACTAGATATGATGGATCTCTGGAGAAAACTGAATGGGGATAAAAAGGAATTCACTTTCTTCTCAGCAGTGCATGGTACATACTCAAAAATAGACCATGTACTAGGGCATAAAAACCTCACAATCCAGTGCAGAAAGGCAGAAATCTTAAGTGCATCATTCTCAGATCATGATGCAATAAAAATTATATGCAATGAAGGGCCATGGAAAGATAGACCAAAAACTAATTGGAAATTAAATAATTTAATCCTAAAAAATTGGTGGGTCAAACAAGAAATTATAGAAACAATCAATAATTTCATTCAAGAGAATGATAATAATGAAACAACATACCAAAATTTGTGGGATGCACTAAAGGCAGTTCTCAGGGGAAGTTTTATATCCCTGAGTGCATACTTAATTAAAGTAGAGAGAAGGGAGGTCAATGAATTGGACATGCAATTGAAAAAGCTAGAAAAAGAACAAATTGAAAATCCCCAATTTAGTACTAAATTAGAAATATTGAAAACCAAAGGCGAGATTAATAAAATTGAAATTAAGAAAACCATTGAATTAATAAATAAAACTAAGAGCTGGTTTTATGAAAAAATCAACAAAATTGATAGACCCATAGTCAATATGATAAAAAAAGAAAGAAAAAAACCAAATTATGAGTATCAAAAATAAAAAGGGTGAATCTACCTCCAATGAAGAGGAAATCAAAAAAATAATGAGGAATTATTTTTCCCTAGTGTATGCACATAAATATGATAATCTTAGTGAAATGGATGAATATTTACAAAATCACAAGTTGCCCAGATTACATGAAGAGGAAGTGAATTACCTAAATAACCCCATCTCAGAAAAAGAAATCAAACAAGCCATCAAAGAACTCCCTAGGAAAAAATCTCCAGGGCCAGATGGGTTTACTAGTGAATTCTATCAAACATTTAAAGAACAATTGATTCCAATACTCTACAAACTATTTGGGAAAATTAGTGAAGAAGGAGTCCTACCAAACTCTTTCTATGACACAAATATGGTACTGATTCCTAAATCAGGAAGAGATAAAACAGAGAAAGAAAATTATAGACCAATTTCCCTCATGAATTTAGATGCAAAAATTCTAAATAAACTATTAGCCAAAAGACTCCAACAACTTATCAAAAAAATAATACACTCTGATCAGGTAGGATTCATTCCAGGAATGCAAGGATGGTTTAATATTAGGAAAACCGTCAGTATAATTGAGCACATCAACAATAAAACTAGCAGAAACCACATGATCATCTCAATAGATGCAGAAAAGGCTTTTGGCAAAGTGCAACACCCATTCCTATTAAAAACACTAGAAAGTATAGGAATAAATGGAGTCTTCCTCAAAATAGTTGATAGCATCTATTTAAAACCATCAGCAAGTATTATATGCAATGGGGATAAACTAGAAGCCTTTCCAATAAGATCAGAAGTGAAACAAGGGTGTCCACTATCACCCCTCTTATTCAATCTGGTACTAGAAACACTAGCAGTAGCAATTAGAGAAGAAAAAGAAATCAAAGGAATCAAATTAGGTAAAGAAGTGACCAAGCTATCACTCTTCGCAGATGATATGATGATATACTTAGAGAATCCTAGAGAATCAAGTAAAAAAACTACTAGAGACAATAAATAAATTCAGCAAAGTTGCAGGATATAAAATAAACCCACATAAATCCTCAGCATTCCTGTACATCTCTAATGAAACTCAACAGCAAGAGATAGAAAGAGAAATCCCATTTAAAGTCACTATAGACATTATAAAATATTTGGGAATCTACTTGCCAAAACAAACCCAGAATCTATATGATCACAACTACAAAACACTTCTCACACAAATAAAAGCAGATCTAAATAGTTGGAAAAAATATCAATTGCTCATGGCTGGGTCAAGCTAATATAATGAAAAATGACAATTTTAGCCAAACTAAACTATATATTTAGTGCCATACCAATCAATTTACCAAAAAACTACTTTCTAGAGTTAGACAAAATAATAACAAAATTTATTTGGAGAAACAAACGGTCTAGAATATCAAGGGAATTAATGAAAAGAAACTCTAGGGAAGGTGGACTAGCTATGCCAGATCTTAATCTGTATTATACAGCAGCAGTCATCAAAACTGCTTGGTACTGGCAGAGGTGTAGAGTAGTGGATCAATGGAATAGATTAGGTGCAGGAGACCCAGCAGTTAATGAATATAGCAATCTATTGTTTGATAAACTCAAAGACCCCAGTTTTGGGGATAAGAATGCACTATTTGACAAAAACTGCTGGGAAAACTGGAATACAGTATGGCAGAAACTGGGCATAGACCATTATCTAACACCATATACCAAAATCAAGTCCAAATGGGTGCATGATCTAGGTGTAAAGGATGATGCTGTAAGCAATTTGGGAAAGCAAGGAATAGTTTACCTGTCAGATCTGTGGAGAGGGGAAGACTTTAGGACCAAACAAGAATTAGAGAGCATTATAAAATGCAAAATGGATAATTTTGATTACATTAAATTGGAAAGCTTCTGTACAAACAAAGCCAATGTAACCAAGATCAAGAGGGAGGTGGGAAATTGGGAAAGAATTTTTACAACTTGTGTCTCTGATAAAGGACTCATCTCTAAAATTTATAGAGAATTCAGCCAAATCTAAATGAATACAAGTCATTCCCCAATTGAAAAGTGGTCAAAGGGTATGAACAGGAAATTTTCAGAGAAAGAAATTAAAGATATCTATAAGCATATGAAGAAATGCTCTAAATCACTATTAATTAGAGAAATGCAAATCAAAACAACTACATCCCTCCAGTCAGATTGGCTAAGATGACAAAACAAGGAAGTGACAAATGCTGGAGAGGATGTGGACAAATTGGAACACTAATACATTGCTGGTGGTGTTGTGAACTTATCCAACCATTCTGGAGAGCAATCTGGAATTATGCCCAAAGGATTATAAATAATTTCATACCATTTGACCCAGCCATACCACTTCTAGGGTTATATCCCAAAGAGATCATAGAAGTGGGAGGAAGACCCATATGTACAAAAATATTTTTAGCAGCCCTTTTTGTGGTTACAAAGAATTGGAAACTGAAGGGGTGACCATCAATCAGGGAATGGCTAAACAAGTTGTGGTATATCAATGTAATGGAATATTATTGTGCTATAAGAAATGAAGAGATGATGGATTTCATAATTACCTGGAGAGACTTATACAAATTGATGCTGAGCGAGAAGAGCAGAATCAGAAGAAATCTGTATACAATCACAGACATACCATATCTGTGATGACCAACTATGACAGACTGGACTCTTTTCAGCAATGCAGTGATATAAGTTAATCCCGAAAGACTCAAGAAAGTGAGAAATGCGCCATCCAGAGATATAACTAGAAAGAACTGAACCTGAATCCTGATGGAAGCAAACTAAATGATCTTGTTCTTTTCATTGTTTGGTTTTATTTCTTCCTTACCATCTTTCATCCCACCTAGTACAATACGCCTTTGTAATTGGAATAATGTCTAATAGGAATGCATCTGCAGATCATATACTGGACTATATGCTGTTGTGTGGGGAGCGGGGAGGGAAGTAAAGGAAATTTGAAAATCAAGGAACTATGGAATTGAATCTTTTTAACTGAAACTAAACTAATAAATTAATTAAAAAAAAAAAAAAGAATGCTTGAAAGTCCTCTATTCCACTGAATGACCATATTTTCCCCTGAAACATGTTACTCAGTTTTGCTGGGTAGGTGATTTTTGGTTTTAATACCAGATACTTTGCCCTTTGGAATATCATATCCCATGCCCTTTGTTCCCTCATTGTAGAAGCTGCCAGATCCTGTGCTATCCTGATTGTGCTTCCACAATATTGAAATTGTTTCTTCCTGGCTGCTTGTAATATTCTCTCCTTGATCTGGGAATTCTGGAACCTGGCTACAATATTCCTAGGAGTTTTCTTTTGGGGATTTTTTTCAGGATGTGATCTATGGATTCTTTCAACCTCTATTTTTCCCTCTGGTTCTAAAACATCAGGGCAATTTTCCTTGAAGGTTTCTTGAAGGATGATTTCTAAATTCTTTCTTTGATCATGGTTTTCATGTAATCCAATAATTTTTAGATTGTCTCTCCTGGATCTATAGGAGGACCTGAATTAAAACTAGCCTCAGATACTAGCTCCATGACTCTGGACTAGTCACTTAGCCTTGTTTGCCTCAGTTTCCTCACCTGTAAAATGAGTTGAAGAAGGAAATGGCAAACCACTCTCGTATCTTTGCCAAAAAACAACCAACCAACCAACAAAACCAACAAAAAAACCAAATGTGGTCATGAAGAGTAGGACACAACTGAAAAGACTGAATAACAACAGCTGCCTTGGTTTCTCCTGCTCTCTTCTGTTTCTTAGATTCATAGGAGCAGTTCTACCACTGTGTCCAAAGTGCTACTAACCTAATAAGTGGCATCTCCAAAGCCCAGCTGGTTTCTGTTTTGAGATTCTTGATAAGAATTGGGGTCTGAAAGAAGAGAAAAGGAAGGGATAAATGTTTAGCAGGTACCTACTATGTGCTAGGCAATGTACTAAGTGCTTTACAGATATTATCTCATATAATCCTCATGATAAACTTGTTAGGTAGGTACTATTATTATCTCCATTTGGAGTTGATGAAACTGAGTTGGACAGAGGTTAAGTAACTTGTCCAAGGTCACATAACGATTAAATGTCTTAGGTAGGATTTGAATTCAGTTTTTCCTGACTCTGTAGCTGTAGTCCAGGATATAGAATGTTGGGCCTAGAGTCAGAAGTCTCACCTTCCTGAGTTCAAACCTGGTCTCTGATACTCTCTGACCCTGGGCAAATCACTTAACTCTGTTTGCCTCAGTTCCTAATCTGTAAAATGAGCTGGAAAAACATGGCAAACTGCTCTAGTATTTTGTCAAGAAAGCACCAAATGGGAGGATGAAGAGTCAGACATGACTGAAAAACTAGCATCTTCTAACATTAGGCCCAGTACTCTGTTCAGTGCTCTACCTACTTACCTCTAGGTAGGCCTTGAAAGCTACTGTAGGGGTCTCATTGAACAAAGAGACCAAAATATACATAACTTTGAGATTCATTCCCTTATTTTGCCATTCACTTTAACCACCAGACTATTGAAGGGAGGGGGTTATCATTGTGTATTTGCTATATGGATATGGAAATAAGTGTCATGGTCTAATTTAAGACTTCCTATTCAAAGAAAAAAGAACGATGTTTAATAATTTTAAAACCATATAAAAAACTCCCATAAAGTGTTCTCTTAAAATTCAACTATTTAGAGTGGCAAAATCCAAAGAAAATAAGCTCAATTTTGAGACTGTACAAAGACTAGGATATTAGATTTAATCAAATAGTCTTAATGTAAACTTATCAATATGCTCACACATGGATGAATACTTTCCAAAGAATTATATTGTGGGGTGGCTAGGTGGTGCAGTGAGTAAGAGTGCCGGCCCTGGAGGCAGGAGGATCCAGGATCAGTTCTGGCCTCAGAAAATGAGTACCCACACATAAATATTGACGGGCTGTATAATCTTGAGCAAGTTACTTAACCCCAATTGCTTAAAAAAAAAAGAATTATAATGTGCATATAACTATCTCTTTTGCATATGTGTGTGTGCATGTGGGGGTGGTGCTTCATGTGTGTGTATACCATTTATTTGCCTTCCATCCACTGTAGCAATATGCCTTCATGGTTATGCTTTCAATACTATCACTTGAAACTACATTGTCTTCTAAATTTTTATCCCAGATCCTCTTTCAAAACATAATTTTTCATCCTTCTATCTTTGCCATTTCCATATCCATATTAAAATAATTTTCTTAATTTTCATTGTGATCCTTGTGATCTTCTTACTCTCAGCTTTTCCCTTTTCTCCCAATCTGTCCCCTCTGTTCTGTTTTCAATTCCTGTCTTACTTAGTCTTTATTTTATAGTTTGTGACTTTAACAATTTCCTGGAGGTTTATTAGTTGCTTTTTTCTAAATCTTCATTATCAATTGCCACAGTGCTTTTGTATAATCAGATACTGAAAGAGACTTGTAAATTCACTGATTTGAATGTTCTCTTAAATGACATATGGGTTTATACTTTCTGTATGACTCTGACAACATATTACATAAGTTCAACATAAGGTATCTGCCCAATGTGCCAGTGACTTTCTCCCTTTCCCCTGTGTTTTTCCCTATATTTTTTGTCATCAATAGGATGCCAGGAGAGCACTCAAGCTGTCATTCCTAGCCCTTGCCAAATGACCAGATTATCTTGTCTTCCTATCAGACAGTTGTCTTATGACATTTATGCTAAATATAGTTTTACAGCCTGCACACACCCAACATTAACCTATTCATTGTCTTTCATATGATATTAATTTTCAATTTTTTGGGTGATTTTGTCCTTTTGGAGGGGGGAAGGCAGGGCAGTTGGGATTAAGTGACTTGCCCAAGGTCAGAAAGCTAGTAAATGTTAAGTGTCTTAAGCCAGCTTTGAACTCAGGTCCTCATGATTCCAGGGCCAGTGCTCTATTCACTGAGCTACTAGCTGCCCCAATTTTCAATACTTTGGATAACATGCTTCATGTCTCACAATTCTAGGGCAATATAATACCAGCATTAAAAGTATGAGCCTTTCTTCCCCAGATCTTGAGAGTAATTAAAACATCTTTGAAACTTCTGAAAGCCCACAGGTCTCCTGTTTATTTCTGTACACATTTTGTAGTCTATTTGTATTGTTTTTGCCAGGATTGTAAATTCCTATATATAGTAAACTATTTATGTTGACCACCTTCACTGAAGTCCTAGCTAGATTCCTTTTCATAGTATGGAGGTGACCTTGGGTTCTCAAAGGCTGTGCCTGCCAAGTTTTAGCTTCTGACAGATTCTACCAAGCTGAGAAGGTTTCAGTTATGACCCTGGCCATAGCCTGTGTTTTTTGAGCACCAACCTATATAAGCATGGAGAGGCTCATTTCCAATTACCAACTACTGATAGTGAACATTTTGGTCATGGGAGCCCATGAAACAAAGGAGAAGTTCAAAGTGTTCTTCCTGAGTAGGTATAAAATAAATAGTTGTGAACCTTAATTAAATCAGTCCTTACTAAAATTACAAATGAAATCTTAATCTCCTTCCTTTAAAACAAATCAAAAGTATAATATTGGCATAATACTTTAAGATATGAAAAGCTTTTTATCATTATGAGTCTTACAGGGAGACAGAGTGTTATTATCCCCATTTTACAAATGAGGAAACAGTGCAATTCAATCATTTCTTTTTGGGTATGCAACTAATATACGTCTGAAACAAGAATACAATGACATTTGTAGTCTTGACTGATGTGCTGTCTCTTATTGATTAGGACCTAAGTGAAATGGTCATGGGCTTTAAAACTGCCCTGAATTTAAAAGCAAAACAAAAGAAACAAACAATAAAAACCAAACCAAACCAAAACAAACCAAAACAAAACAAAAAAACAAAACCCTCAGAAACTTATTTAATGGGTAGCCCTAGGCAAGTCTTCTAACCTAAGTCTCCATTTCCTCATTTGTAAAATGAGGATGAAAATAATAACACCTCCCCCACAAGGTTGTTGTAGAGGACCAAAGGAAATTAGCATGTTGGAAAGAACTATGCAAATATAGCTATTGTTATAATAGTTATCAATTGGACTGATAACTCGCTAAATCAGAAAATTGTTATTTAATGTTTTGGTTACCCTTCTTACAAAAGCTGGACTTTTGGAAGTACATTCTTCAAATGAAATTTTTGTTAGTTTACCATGAAAATACTATTATTTATTTTTTCACCCAATCATTAACATTTAAATGTTTTGTGTAAGAGAAGAGAATAATTTTATATGAAATGGGAATATGTTGGGTAAAAGAGGGAATAATATCACAAAGAGAGAAAAGCATTATGCTTAGTGTAAAAAGTGGAAGGATAGGAGTTTGTGTTCAATTGTGGAGCTATGGAGGTCTAAGTTTCAGATAGAGTACAAGGGCACAAGATAGGTAAGCTCTGAAGCAGTAGTTTCTCAGTGTGTAATCTTTGGCAGTCCTCACAACCTTTTTCATGATGTTAAAAACTATTTTCATAATAATACTAATATAATACTAAGGCATTTTAATTTCTGATGTGGCCAATAACCCATGTAAGCAAAAGCTCTTGGAGTGTCTTTCAATATTATTAAGAGTATAAAGAGGTCCTGACACCAAAGAGTTTTCAAACCACTGCTCTAAAGTGTGGTGGTGCTGGAATGTGACTGGAGTAAAGTAGTTTATGACAACAGGGTTAGAACTACACTACTGTATAGATTTATATCACTCTGATTACTAATCTGAAGAAGATCATTTACAATGATGATATTTGGTAGAATTCATGTAGTATTTTAAGGTTTGCAAAGCATCTTGTGAGGGAGGTACCTTATTTTCCCACACTATACAGATGAGGAAACTGAAGCTGAGTAGTTAAGTGATTTTGCAAAAGTCACACAACTAGTAAATGTCAGAGGCATAATTTGAAGACAGTTCTTCCTGATTGTGAATTCATCTGGGTTGCACAGTGTATAGAGTGCCAGGCCTGGAGTCAGGACAACATTTTTCTGAGTTCAAATCTGGCCTCAGACACTTACTAGTTATGTGATCCAGGACAAATCATTCAGTTTCTTCGTCTGTAAAATGAGCTGGAGAAGAAAATGGCAAACCACTCCTACATCTTTGCCAAGAAAACCCTAAATGGGGTCATTAAGAGTCAGACATGATTGAAACAAGTGAACAACCACAGAAACTCTCTGTCTCATCTACCTGCCATTGACTTCAGGACAAAAATGGAAGAGCTTTGACACAGAGGATAACATGATGAACATGGCAGTTCTGGGAGAGAGAAAAGAGTTTGTACTTGGTCAGTGCTATCTTTTGAACTAAATTGACTAAAAAACCAACAAAATCATAATTGTCCTGCATCTTGATGTGTGTTTTTCTTTTTTATTTTACTTTCAAATTAAATTCCATTGTTTAATTATGTGCCCCATTTTTCCATTCTCCTTTCTTCCTTTCAGAGCTGAGAGAATGGAAGTCAATTGCAGTAAGTGGTAGTATTTGAGGGAAGATAGAAAAGCCGCTTCCTAAAACATATTCCCAAATAGATTGCCCCACTACCTGAAATTTCTCCACAGAGGACTCATCTTTGTGGATGAAACAAGGTATGGCTAGGTTTAAAAATGCATATTCTTTGGGGGTCCTATTCTCTCTGCCCTATACTATCTCCTTTTATGAACTCATCAGCTTCTATGGGTTCAGATGGGTTCAGATGATCTCCAGTCCTACATATCCATCCCTCCTGAGCTCCAGTCCCATATCACCAACTATCTAGTGGGCATCTCAAACTTGATATCATATGGGTCTCTCAAGCTCAGCATACCCTAAATAGAACACTTTATGATTTTTATAAATGTTCTCATCTCAACTAGCCTATTATTTGATTAAGATATTCCTACCTGGGGTGGCTAGGTGGCTCAGTGAGTAAGAGCGCGGGCCTTGGAGTTGGGATGACCCGAGATCAGATCCGGCCTCAGAAAATGAGCACCCACAAATAAATCATGACTAGCCGTGTAACCTTGAGCAAGTTACTTAACCCCAATTGCTTAAAAAAAAAAAGATATTCCTACCTTTCCCACAGTTCCGGCTTACTACTTTGGTGTCATTGTCAAATAGTAACTTTGATTCACTCCACATATCTAATCTATTGTCAAAACTTATTGTTTCTACCTTTACAATATTTCTCACTTATGTCTCCTTTCTCTGTATACAGCCTATACTCTAGCTCAGGGCCTCATCACCACTTACTGGGACTATTTCCATAACCTTCTTATTGATACTTCCCTCAAGCTCTCTTTGTTCCAGCCCATCCTCCCTTCAGCTGCTAAAGTGATTTTCCTGAAGTGCAAGTCTGATCATGTCACTCCCCTAATCAATAAAATTCAATGACTCTCAATTACCTCCAGGTTCAAATATAAAATCCTCAATTTGGCAGTTAAACTCTTCACAATGTGGTCTTTTCCTACTGTTTAAGTCTTCATATACTTTATTTCTCTTCATGTCCTGTAGAGCAAAGCCTCACTAATGACTGTTTTCCCTTGCACATAATACTCCATCCCCCATCTCTTTACCTTTACTTTTCTGGTCCCCCCTGTCTTCCTCATATCCACCTCTTAGTTTCTATCGCTTTCTTTCAATATCATCTATGATATTTCAATGTTTTTTAGTTTCTATGACTTTTTCCAGTATCATCTTACCTTCTGTAGGAGGCCTTGTCTCACTGTTATCACTGCCTACCCTTCTGAAATGAAACTCTTTTTACTCTGGATATTTCTTCTATCTACCTAATTCTTTTCATGTTTGTTTCCCCTATTAGAATATGAGATCCTTTAGGGCAGGGGCTATTTTTACTTTTCTTTGTATTCCCATGGCCTAGCACACTGTGCTTCACCTGTTAAGTACTTAATAAATACTAACTTAATGAATGTCAGATGTTACCAGACCTCGAGACCTTGGAATTGTTTATTTTCAGATGGTGTGAATTAATTAAGGAAAGGATACTGAAGGGACAGTCACTTTGCTTGAATCAGGAGCACTGGGCAAGAAGGGGAGAGACACAGAACTTCAAAGTGGAGGAAAGGCTGATACTCTAGTACGGCCACTTTGGGTGCCTTGGGAGGGAGACATCATCATGTTAACAAGGAAGGATGCTGAAATAAGAGAAGGGAGAATGCTAAAGAGAAACTGTTCCCACTTCACAACCTGATCTAGGCCTACCCTAACTATAACAACCAAAACAAAGTTTTCAGGAGTAGATCATTTGTCTAACAGATAAAAGGAATTATGCTCTTTCAGGGCGGATATAAACAAAAGGCAGAATTTCTCCTTACTTGCTGATTTATGCATGTTCTGCTCCTTGTCAGTGAGAACTCCTTAACAATAGCTTTCAAAAGAACAAAGCACATGGAGTTCTATCTCAGATTCATAGGAGAAAAACAATAGTAACTAATATCAGAAATAGACCAATGGGGTGGGGGTTACTTTTTTTTTTTTTTTTGCTTTTTGGAGGGCAGTTGGGGTTAAGCAACTTGCCCAAGGTCACATGGCTAGGTTTGTGTGTGTGTGTGTGTGTGTGTGTGTGTGTGTGTGTGTGTGTGTGTGCGCACATGTTAAGGTGTCTGAGGCCGGATCTGAACCCAGGTCCTTCTGAATTCAGGGTGGGTGTTGTACTCACTACACCACCTAGCTGCCCCCAGGGGGTTACTTTGTAATACATTAATTCAAGGTAGGTACATATTCTTTCTTATCCTTTTCCTTCTTTCTCCTCTAAATCCCTCTGCAAACTCATTTAAGTCAAGCTGCTGGCATTTGTATCAATGAGATCATGAATGCAGCTGGAGTGATTTGGTAAATGGCTGCTCTAGCAATAATCACTTATTATTCAAACTGAAATAACTTTTTTTTTTCCTGCGAAAGCAAGGGATCATTGTCCGCTTATTTTCATTATTTTCTGAGATGTATTGAAAGGGCTTGTAGCTCACTTTAAAGCCTAAGTTGTTGCCTTGGCCATTACTCCTCACCACCATGTTTTAAATCAGTTGGAGGAAATAAGTAGTTGGAGAAATCTCCTTACCCTACCTTGTAAGCAAGGTGGACTGAGATGAAGATGGGAACATGAGGGATGTTTATGTTATTCTTTGAGATAATACATGATATGTACTTTAGAGTTCTCTTCTGAGAGGAAAATGCATGCATACGTACATTCATATATACACGTATATATACACGTACATATATGTACGTGTATATATACATATATGTATGCATATATGCACACATACATACACACATTATATATATGTATATATACATATACATATATACATGTATATGACCATCTATAAAGGACGGCCTTAGGGAAGACCAAGATGTAATGTTACGAATATGAAGAGAGTAAGGAGGTTGTATATACTAGTGATGAAGTATTTATTGAATTTCACTGGTGAAAGACCACTGGATATGGAATCAGAGGACATAGGTTGTAATCTAATCTCTTATGATTAGTACTTTGTGCCCATGGGCACATCACAAGCTCTGTGGGCTTCCATAACTCATTTGTAAAATGAGGCACTTGTACTAGATGGCTTAGGTGGTTCCTTCATTTTTTAAAATTTAAAAATATAAAATCTATTCTTAGTTCTTAGGCCCTGCAAAAACAGGAAAGGGCAAGCTTTGGCTAGTGTATCTAAGTTTATTGGCCCCTGCACTAGACATATCAATTGTTGTTCAGTCATTTTTAACTTGTCATGACCACATTTGGGTTTTCTTGGCAAAGAAAATTGGAGTGGTTTGCCATTTCATTTTTCCAACTTATTTTACAGATGAGGAAACTGAGGTAAACAGGGTTCAATGACTTGCACGGGGTCACAGAGCTAGTAATTATCTGAGGCCTGATTTGCACACAAGAAGATAAGTCTTCCTAACACCAGGTCTAAGTTTATATCCCCTGTGTCACCTAGCTCTCTTGACATATCGCTAATGATCCTTAATTCTCAGAAACATAATCTTTCTTTCTCTGGGTCAGTGGGTCTTTTATTCCAGATGCTCCAACTGAATCATTTGCTTTTTCTTTGCTCCCATAGCAACAATTTTGACAACAGACCAGGCAATTTCATTTATAGTGTTTTTTGAAGACTTCCAGGAAGATTTTCCCACTACCTTGCATCACCATTTAAGCGAAATCTCTCCATTTTACTTGGCATTATGCTTGAGATTACATCATAATTCTTTTCTAGCATTGTTTATTACAAGCCTCTCTTTAAAATATTCATATTTAATGACAACAACTTCTAGGATGGATCATATGTAAGTTTTCTGAAGAGCAAGCTAAAGTTCAGATAAAATTATTTCTGGTTTGATTAGAGCAATAACTTTTTCAGAGTGATTTTTAAAGACTATGTATTACGTTTTAGAGAGTTTGCAGTCTACATCAAAGGAAGGCATACAAGAATGGAATTTTAAATCCTTGAAACACTAAAGTATTATACTATTGCAAATAAAATCCTTAGTGGCCTCCCCATCTATGGTTTCTAATCCACCCCATTGTTTTTGTTCAGTTGTTTCTGCCTCTTTGTGACTCTATTTGGGGTTTTCTTGGCAAAGATACTAGAGTGGTTTGCATTTCCTTCTCCAGTTCATTTTACAGATGAAGAAACTGAAGTAAATAGGATTAAGTGTCTTGCCCAGGGTCACATAGCTAATAAGTGTCTGAGGCCAGGTTTGAACTTGGGTCTTTCTGATTTCAGGCCTGGTGTTCTATCCACTGTACAGCCTAACTGCCCACCATCCAACCCATACAAAACTCCTGAAATAATATTTCCAAGGAATAGCTTTTATTATGATTTTGATGTATTTTTTTAAATTTACGATAGCAATCGAGGTTAAATGACTTACCCAGGGTCAAACAGCTAGTAAGTGTTGGAAGTCAGATTTGAAGTCAGGTTCTCCTGACTCCAAGGCTGGTGTTTTATTCACTATACCATCTAGCTGCTTCCATAGTTTTGATTATATCATGTTCTTGCTTAAGAAATTTTGAAAGATTCCTGTCATTTACCAAATAAAGGTGAAATTTCTTATTCTTACGTTTGATACTCTCTATCTTCTAGGTCCAATCTACTTCTAGACTCTTCATCATTCCTTAAATCAACCAATCCACCTATCAACAAGATTTATTAGGCATATTTCAGGTTGTTAGGAATACAGATAAAACAAACATTCCTTGATATTAAGGAGCTCAAAGTCTAATCAGAGGAAAGGTCATATACAAATAGAGGCATGTATAGGCTTCACGTAGAAGATTGCTCCTTAGGTGAGCCTTGAAGGAAAGTTAGGAATTTCATAGAGGAGTTAAGGAGAGAGGGCATTAGGAGCAGGAGGCGTAATCAGTACAATGGCATTGAGGTAAAATATGAAATGGAAGGCCCCATAAACAGTGAGATAACTACTTTGGCTAGGCATAGAGGGTAACATGGAGATGGAAAGTTAGATTTGGGCAAAGTTTGGTGGGTTTTAAAACTCAACTAGAGGTGAGTATTTTTGCTTTTAGAAGTAATAAGGAGGCATAAAATTTATTGAATAGGAGAATGACATGGTAAGTCATTGCTTTAGGAAAATCATTTTGGCAGCTATGTGGAAAGTGGACTGATGTGGGAAAGGACTTGAAGCTTGGAGGAGAATTAGAAGTCTATTGTCATTTTGCAGACAGGGGGTAATGAGGGTCTAGACCAATGTAGTGGTCATGTGAGTAGAGAGAAGTGAATGGCTATGAAATTTTCCAAAGTGTCATCAGTTGAACTGATGAGATTTGTCAATGATACAGTTCTTCAGGGTGAGTGAGAGTGAGTGACCCTAAAGTCATAAGTTTTGGTAATTGGAAGAATAAGAGTATCCTCAATGGAAAGAAGGAAGTTGGAAGATAAGTGGATTGGAGAGGAATGATCATGAGTTCTGTTTTGAAAATATTGAGTTTGAGATGTTTAAACAATCTTGCTCTTTCCTAGCTCATGACCTCATTGTTGAAGCTTCAGTGCCTTCTTCACCCAATTTCTAGCAGTCCTACCATCTGTTAGGGCACATGTACACAGTAGGCATTTAATCAATGTTTATTTGGCAGGGATTACATGCATTTTGGGTTCTCCTGTATAGAATAGAGTGCCTGGAATATAGGGATTGCTTTAAAAATGCTTGTTGCCTTGAATTGGCTACAATATTATGACAGACAGGAAACATTTTGGGGAAAATGCAAATAAGAGAAAAAATTAGTTGTTGGCAAATACTCAAATCAAACTGTAAAGGGAACTGGAAGGCCCTGCAGTGATTCAGGAGTACTCAGAACTCTTGGTAGAATGTTTTAGCAAAGACTTTAATTGACCACCATGATTTTTGCAGCAGCAAGATTGAGATGGTTGTTTGAAGTTTAAGTGGAGGCCCAAATGAGTGCTGTACAGTGAGGTATTGAGCTGAAGGAGTTATTTCTTTGAAATAACAGAAGGCATTTCTGCTGAAAGCCCTGGGACTCTGAGGAATTGGTACCCGAAATGGGACCAAAAGTCATCTGGGTCAGAAGCCTTTAAAAATAAATGTCTCTGAATGAGTCCTTGTCAGTGTGGATGTGTGAGCAGAATCTGGTCAGGAATTTGTACAGAACTCTTTAGTACAAAACCCAGATGAAATCAAACTGTGCTCTGTCAAGCTTTGAAAAAGCATTGCACTCTTTTAGGTATAAATTTTGCTTTGCTCCCTATGCTGACTACCACTGAGATCCAAGCAATTGAAGCCAGACACTGGGGGGATTCAGTGCAGATTATTTCCAAGTGTGTATGTCTCTGGAATAAAAAGGGAGGTATTATATTATTCAAATTAACTATTTTTCCTCTCTGCAAAAAATGTCTGATATTGAAATGTTATAGAAGCAGCAGGGCCTAATGTATAAAAAGGGGGACAACCTAAGAATTAACCCAAGGGTCTGTAATCCAGACAAGGTAAATAACCAGGGGCAAAACACTTCACCTCTCAGTAGCCAGGGTGACTCAATAAGATTGGAAGCTACAGGTTTGTTGCAATCAACATTAGTAGAAAGTTTTTTTTTTCCTATCCTGGTATTATGATGGAAGTTTCTGTAAATAGGTAAAACTTCTGATGGGTTTATAAAAAATGCATACATAGACATACATAGTAGTCAAAGTATTTCATATTTGTATCCTACATATGTACCTTATATTCCTGATATAAGCTTCTAGAGGTCAAGAATTATGTCTTCTATTTCTCTTAGTATATTTTATACACTTTCCCATATAATTCTTTGTTTGCAATATAGGATGCCATCTCTGCCCACTGTGCACCTCTTTGCAGTATTTTGAGTGACTCCAGTACTAAATGACCTTAGGCTGTAGTATTACATTACTTTCATCCATAAAGCATCATCAGAAGAACAAAAGGCTGGGCAGACCATTGACTTCATTGGCATAGGGGGCTCCTGATGAGGTACTTCCTTTACCAGTGCAGGTTGGTACCTTTTCTAAAACTTAGTATCTTAGAAAATTGTCAAGAGCATTGAGAATTTCATTGTTTTGCTCAGGGTCATACAGCTAGTATGTGTGAGAATAGGAACATGAACTAAAGTCTTCCGAGATCCAGGGTCAGGTCTCTATCTCTGACACCACACACCTAGAAGCATAAAATTGTTAGAAATATGGATCTTTATTTCAGGGAGAAGCTTGGGATCATTAAAAGCATTGTGCAATCTGATATACTCTCTCTTACTGTCTAACTATGAGCCCATTTACTACTGTCCATTTGCAGTATCTGTCCAATATCTATACCTGTGTCAATACTGATATAAATAAATGTGTGCCAGCTCCAGACACTTAAAAACACTTGGCAAAAGTAAATTTGTTGAACAACTATGTCATTTGTGAATGGCAAATAATAAGTTTTCTTCCCTCTTTGTTTATCCCAAGAATATGGCTCTGCAGGTACTAAATTTCTGTTCCTTTGACAAAAGGAATGTTCTGGGCTAGTTCCTAAACTAACAAACAAGGCCAACTTAGCATTTCACTCTGTGCAGGTAATTGGTTTGCCAAGGCTATTGTGCTTTCTGTGCAACTAAGTCTGAAAATATTCAGCAGTTAAGGTAGCCTATTTAGAGGGATGGTTACACAGGCAGCATGACAATGAGTTATCACTTTCCATTGAGCTGGTTTTTCTTTACAGCAATTACCTCATTATTGTAAGCTGGGACAAAATCACTCCATAGTGCTAGAAAAAACATCCCTGTTATTCATTGACCTTTACGTTTTGATGGGAGAGGGTCATATTTTCAAAGAAGCCAGAATCTTGCATCTAAATGTGTCCCTACAAATTTTAGTTCTTACAATTTGGTTTTTGCTTGCTCCATCCAAACCTTACATTTACATATATGTGTGATATTTTGGGGTATAGTGTCATCTTCCAGCAAATAAGTGGATTTGTCTGAGTACAGGGAAAAATATTTATCTATAAACATGGTTTGGGATTTTCTAATATGAATTCTAAATTAGTGAAACTGAGATAGTGACTATGAAACATGCTTAAGATACAGTACCTGCTTGATCATACTGATGGTCTGTTTCCTATTTGCTAATGGATATTGACTGATAGATTAAGCATTCTTGAATGCCTGTCAGAAAATACACACTGTTCCCTGAGGCCTCATAAAATTGACCTTTGGTGGCCTTTCCAGTGGTAACTAAGAGCTATAAAATTTTGGAATTAATTCCAACCACAGAAAACAGTCATTAATTATTTGTTAAATTAGTGAACGGATTCCCTTTCTCATCATTAAAAAAAAAATGGTCAAATAACTAGTTGCTGCATTTGTGGTTCAGGTCAAAGAGCTATTAGCTAGCTAATTTATTCAGTAGTTCAAAATTAAAGTGTCCATTCAACATGTTTTCTTTTTCTTTTTTGTATTTTACCACAGTACCTGGCACATAGTAGGCACTTAGTAATTATTCATTGACTTATTGCTTGAGTGACCAGTAGTTCAAATCTCCTTAGACAGCACACAGGAAATTACATTTCAGTAAGGAACAACTATCTGAAATATTCTCACACTTCAATACCTTTATGGATCAGTGAGAGCATCAAATATAGACTCTTCCTTGTTATGGGAATGGGAATCTAAGATCTTCCCTGCCTCTAGGCCCTTTGATAGACTTAAGTGATTCTGAGAACCTTCCTTGATTTGAAAATATACTCTGCCCCCTAATAGGCTGAATGTGGTCACATGGAGCCTCTGGTGGGAGGCTTGGTTTTCAGGAATGGCCACACCATGATACTTTGTGATTGGGCAGTGGGTCAAAAGGATTGTGACATTCTCTGAGTCAAGAGAAGGCTATATATACCTTGATGTGAGGTTTTGTTTTGGGGCTCACTTTGAGGAGAGTTGTGTGATTTGACCAGCCAAGACCCTGGGCAGCTATTGAACCCCCCTGCTTTGAAAACCCATATGTTGGTGCTTCCCTCTCTGGTAACTGTGACTAGGTATGGATGTAATGGTCAGACAGGTGTAGGCCTGTCTGCTGATGTTTCTCTGTATTTGTTGTCTGTTTGTAATTTGTTTGTATTCTCTGAAGTTTGTGGTGCTGAACTTTTGCCCCTGAACTAAATAAATGACTTATGTTTGATTAAAGCAAGATTGTTAACCCATTTTGAGTTGCTTTCCTTTAGAAAAGCAGATCTAAGAACCTGTGTTGGCAGCCACCCTGGGGATTCTGGGATGCTTGCTGCTACATTCCTCCACTGGTACAGTTTGGAATCCATCCATGCCATGTCACTCCATGATTATTGGCTATGTCCTTCTGGAAATCTTCCACAGGATGATCTCCATAGAATTCTAGAAGCCTTTCTGTGGCAAAAGAATGACAACATTTTACAGCAATCCAAATTCCATATATTATGCCTTAAAATTTCATGTCTAGCCCACTTCCTTTTTTTGATTGCTCATATACTTCATGATGTTTTCTATGCCCCTTGTTACAATTAATTCATCATTAAAACTATGCAACGGCTTACTTAAACCACAATTAAAGATAAATTCCTTTTGGGAATACCTCAGTTTTGATTACTTTGAGATGATAGTATTTCATGTCTGATAGTCATTTTGTATTACCAGAATATTGCTTTAAAAATGGACTTTTGTATCAGAGAGCACTTTAAAGGTAGTTGAAAGCACTGCAAATGCAATCTAGCCATAGGATCATAGATTTGGAACTAGAAGATACTTTAGAGGTCATCTAGTCCAAGATCCTAATATTTAAGAGATGACGGAATAGGGCCTAATCTCTTCCATGTTTTTAATACTAGTTCCCATTCATTGTACATCTGCAATTTAATCTATGTCCAAGATAATACAAACTGCATAGTATAGTCTAGCAATAACCATAGTTCATATAATTTTCCCCTTTGTTGGAATTTTAAGGCTGGCATCTTTTGAATTGTTCATCTGATTTAGGCAGTACTTTAGGCAGAGCAATGCCATCAAAAAATGACAGCACTGAAAGTCCTCATGATCATAAGGAATCTCTCTGCTGTTTGGACTCTGCTAAACGTGCTCTGTGACAATGACAAATGCATGTGTTAACCATACATCTCCCTTTTATATGCCTGACTTGATAATGGTAATCAGAAAATTGTTATCCAAATTGTCTATGCTCTTACATATTTCAGTTATCTAAGCATGTTCAATTTGTTGAATGAAAACCTTTAGGGCTGCATATAACTCCACTGAATCATTTTAAAAAAAATTTTTAACAGAGTTAAACATCAACAAAACAACAATGATAACAACAACAGCTGGACTTGGTTTGTGCTTTCAATCAGTTATGTGACTATAATGATCTTAAGAATATCATTAGATTTGTTTCAGATTCTTTCAAAACCAACGTCATAAGACAAAGATTTCACATTGAGTAAATGTGATTGGCTGACTTTAAAACCAGGTTTTCCTGACTCCAAGCTCAACATTATGCCATAATTTCCTTGAGAGATTAAAATACGGCCCAAAATTCAGGAATTTAAAAATCCTATTTAAGGGATAGCAGTGCAGGGAGCTGGGACTATTGTTTATTGCTTTTGATATAATTGCACTCCATCCTTGTTTGAAGATCAAAAACAGGTGATGGCCACATGGCTGTAGAGAGCTAAGTCAGAACAAAGAGTTCAAAGTTAAAGTGCTGATGGTCAGAGTTAGTATTAGGAAGTATCTCAAAACTTTCTCCTATCTTGTTGGCACAGATAATGAGATTTAACAATGACTCCTTAAGAATCCTAGGAACTAATATTCAAATACCTTATATTATAAACATAATAAAAATTAAAGTACTTAGCCATTTTCTGCCAAGGTCACTATGGTTAGGATAGAAAGTGATGCGGAAAGAATGGAAATTTTTCATATGTGTCTACTAATATACTTACATTCCATCTTACCTCCACAGGTAAAGTATTGAGAAATCCATATTCCCACAATCCATGAGTTTCACATATATGGGTACACACACACACACACACACACACACACACACACACATATTTACAGCTTGTAATTTTTTTCTCCCTTGAACAACCTCTACTATTGAAGGGGGTGAAACAGTGAAGAGAATGGCATGAGGAGAGATGGAATGAGCCCTTTCTTTGTAGGATCACTTAATCCTTATTTCTAAACATTTACTCCTTTTGGTAGTCTTAAGGGGAAGGGAGTGTTATGCTACCTGGTCATGATTAATCACACATCTAGAGCACATTATTGTCAAAATCAAGCCTCAGACTCCTTCCCCAACTCCCTAGTTAGCTTCACATAATTACAGGACACTAAGTTGAGGCATCCAAGGAAAGAGAATGGGCTCATTTATCATTTATCACACTTCACTTGCTCCTCACCCCTATCCTTAGATTTAAATTCTGCAAACATTCATGGGCCACATATTCCTTGATCCCAAGGAACACAGATTTTGTTTTATCTTCTTCTTTATTGCGTAATCTGCTGTTAAATTGTTGGCAGACTAGGCTATAAGCTTATATTAATGCTGCTTTTGATGCTATATTGAGTCTATTCAGAGGACATCTGGTTCAGAAAAAATTTGGCCCAGGATGTATAGGTTATGTGCCGCAAATGGCCAGGTTATTTCAGGGATCAGAAGTGCAGTAAAATCACCTTCTTAAATGTTCTCCATGACATGCCCCATTCTCACAAAGAGCAGAGAAATTTGGTAAAGCAGCTTTGTGTTTAGCTTAGAAGGAAAAAGTTTTAAAGATTTTCTGAAGAGAAAAAGAGATTGTAAATTAGTTCCTTTATTTACCATCACTGGAGATTATTTTACCTGGAGAGGTAAAAAAGGATGGGAGGAAATGGAAAGGAGTTGGTGGTTTAGAGAATATTAGAACTGAAGGTGGTAACAGGACTGAAGTGGAAGAAAGTGATTAAGAGATTGTTGGAAAGGTCACCACACAGAAGGAAGTTCAGCCATCAAAGCCTATAAACTGGGAGGAGAACTAGGGGACCACTGCTCCCCCAGAGTGATTGTTCTTTCTGAATAAGAGTAGGTGTAGTCTCCTGAGAGGTTACCAATAGAATCCTAAGGATGACTGGGAGAAAGAGCAGGATGGTCTTGCTATGCTCACAAAGGACCCTGTAGCACAAATATATCTGTCTTCATGAAGTGTGAGGATTATAGTTCCTAGACTACTTTCCCTGGAGGAAAGTTCTAGGAGAGTTCTGGTCTTCTTGGTTATAGTTCTGCCTTGTAGCTTCATCCAGAGGTTACTTATCATTGTGAATCATGGTCATGAAATAGCAAAGGACAGGAAACTGATCCATTTGAAATTAGGACCATGGCACTCATTGGGGGACTTGGCAGTATTACATTTAATATTAGAGGTAGTTGCCTAAAATGCCTACACAATAGGAATGGCTCTGATTTTCCCTTTGGTTGAAAACTTAACATTGGGATATAAACTCCATGACACAGTTCAATTTTTTTTTCAATAACTAAACACACTTTACCAGATTTCTCACAATGCTTAATGCTGAGGGGTAGGGGATAAAAATATGCAGAAACATGATCCCTGCCCTCATGGAGTTTACATCTGGGAAGGTAAAGAAGAGAGACAAAAATAACTTTATTATAAATTAGAACGTAATACATACAAAAGAGGTATTAAGTGAAATTTAAATTTAGAGGAAGGAGAGATCACTTCTAGGTTGAACAATTAGAGAAATCCTCATAGAGGGCAGGGCCATGATGTAGGGCATTGAAGAATAAGTAGGATATCAAGGAAAGGACAGAAAACACAGAAGCAGTGAAGCATAGGGATACAGTACATTTGGGAAATTATAAATAATTCACTTAAGATTGATGTCCTATGGCTTGGTTAGGATGAGTCCTTGATTATTACAGCACTTGATTCCCTAACAGGCCGCTTACTGATTTCATTGAGCAGGCTTTATTAAATTGCTATGTTATATTTTTGGATAAAAATACTCTCTTATATTCCAAAGATGATCAGATTTCAATGATAAATGCAGTAAAAATCTATATTATTCTCCAAAACCCTTTTGTGATAAAAGATTGGAAATATTAAGTTACTAACATTACTCATCTGAAAGGATTTAAATTGCACATGGCCAATTTCTTTGGGATAATTATCAAAGCTGGGACTTGAAACATCTGCCTCCTTGCTACCTCTGTGGTCTGCATTGGCCCGATGACTTTTGCTTAGCCAGATGGGAATTATGCATAGTTTGCCCTTCGTGTGGTCTTCTTTTTCAGTTTTCAGGACCCCTGAGTAGTAAACTAGAAAGCAAGCACTGACTTTTCTTAAGTGGATGTAAAGCATAATTTTAGCTGAAGTTTTATAAGCATGCAATCCAATTCTTAGATCCAATCCATTCTTAGATAACTTATGCTGATCAAGATTGGCAGTTTGCAGAATGACCATTTTGACTTTTTTAATAGATTTTCTTTGTATGCCCCCCTCTCTCTTTTCTTTTCCTCTCTCTCTCCTTCCTCCCTCCCTCCCTTTATCCCTTTCTTCCTTCCTTCCTTCCTTCCCTCCTTCCTTCCCTCCTTCCCTCCTTCCTTCCCTCCTTCCCTCCTTCCTTCCTTCCTTCCTTCCTTCCTTCCTTCCTTCCTTCCTTCCTTCCTTCCTTCCTTCCTTCCTTCTTTCCTTCCTTCCTTTCCTCTACTAGAAAACCTCTCATCACTGACATCACTGTAAATTAAGTAGGATGATGTCACTCCCTATAATACAAGAATGGTGCTGCTCCAATCATTATGGATAGACTACATCAGTCACTATATCAATAAAATAATTTCCTCTTGTTAGATGATGTTCCTCTAAAGTTACCAGTAAATGTCTGAATCAAAAGGTACCAGAGGGCTCTTTCTGGTGTTTTCTGGTTTTTAAAAACATTTATTTTTAATACTTCTGTTCATGTGTTTAGTTAGAATTAGGATTCCTAAGGCAATGGATTAGGAACAAAAACACCTGGCTTCGAGATAGGAGACAATTAAGTTACATAGTGGTAAGCCTACCTCGCCAGACAAAGCATGGCAGGGCTATGTTCACTCTGATGATCCACTGAAGCAGATGTTCAGTATCAGAATATGATAGAAATGAACAGAAATGATAAATTAGAGGGAGAAACTCATGCTTCAAAGAGCTTGGAGCTTAATGTTCCATACTGAACGACTACTGCATATAGCAATTCAGAATTAAAAAAAAATGGAAAATCTCATGCATACAAAAATATACAATGCATTTTCTGGAGTGGCATCTGTTCTCCAGACATTTTCTGAAGAGAGGACAGTACCACATGCAAGCCTTAATTTGTACAAAGAAAAAAAGATATCTCCCAGTAAATGATGAACAGAAGAAGATTCTTCCCATTCCCGTATATGCAAACATATACAAATACCCTTAACTTCTAATTAACAAATAACAATAAAAAGGGGTAAATCATTCTCTCAGATTAAAACATTTAATTTTCTTATTCAGCTAAATATATGTTATCATTAAAAGATTATATATGCCAGGAGATAAGAAAATGAGAGATATTATTCAACATTTTCCCATGACTAGGAACAAAGCAGTGTAAGAACTATCAAGTATGATAGGAAGAGGTAGAAAGTTAGATAAATGAGTAGATAGAAAAATAGGCACTTTTTTGAGAATTGGCAGAAAAAGCTCAGGTAAGTGAATATTAATGAAAGCTAGTAGGCTAAAGGAGCATTGGGTTTGATTTTAGAAGATATATCCTTGTACAAGTCTTTTATCCTCTCTGTGGTCCTGTTTTCTCATCTGCAAAATTAGAGGCATTGGCCCAGATACTCTAGGGTCCCTTCTAACTCTAAATCTATGCTGTAACAATCAGCAAGACTGAGGAATACAGAGAAACTTGGGAAGACTTGCATGAACCTATAAAGTGAAGGAAGCAGAACCAGGAGAGGGAAAAATGTGTGTGTGTGTGTGTGTGTGTGTGTGTGTGCACGCGTGTGCATCTATACATCTATATACATTTGTTACCTCCCCAAAAATGTAAAGAAAATGAACACAAAAATTCAGGTGACCTCTAATGAGCAAAATTGCTCCCAGAGAAGAGATGATGAAACCTACTTCTCTCCTACTCAAGGAGGTGAGTTCTACAGATGGATACAATCACTGAGTTGATTGCTTCGTTTTAACTGTTGTTTTTTCTTTGTTACTAGAAACAATTCTGTAGAAGGAGACATATTTTAGGTAAGTACTAGGATGTAAAAACAACAACAAAAAATAGAAACAGGGAGTTGGATATAGAAAACACCTGGAAATGCAGATATGGGACCTCCTAAAGCCAAAAATATACAAATCATTTAATGCTGTCTGTGGTCCCAGTGCAAATCATTTCCATTCTCAGCAGTAGATAAGATCACTGCTTAGTGGACTTCAAGGAAACAAAATGCCACCCGTTGAATCACTAACTGGTCTCCTTTAGCTCCTGCCAAGAGAAACATGAAACACCTGTCACCAGTCCACCAAACACAGACCTTGCATTTAAATCTGGTCGCTATACAAATGGATGCATTGTGTGCAGAAATGTAGTAACTTCTAATTAAATGTAACGGACTGCAGCACAATATGGCAATAGACTAATCTTACTATGTTGCACTTCCCTCCCAAAGCCACAGGATTGCCACATTAGAAAAGACTATAAAAGAATGGTCACTAATAATAATTATTATTAATTTTATAACTTATAGAAAGGATAATGATCACAATAATGATAGTAACTTGTATTTTTATAGTGCTTTACAGTTAAATATTACCATTTAACATCTACTCAGATGGAATAAAAATGAAAATGAGCTTTTTTTTCCTTTGCCTCTGACACCCCAATTTTTGTGTTGTGTATGTATATATATGTGTGTGTATGTGTGTGTGTGTGTTTGTATCAATATGGAAATAATGCTTTTTATTACAAATATTTTATTACAAATGAAAGAACTAGGTTGATGAAACTGTAAAGTTCATTTCTAAATTTCCAATCTTCTTTACAGTTCTCTGGCTGAAATCCATGCCCAATACCCACCACCTTTCTTCCAATGTTAAAAAAAATAAAAGTTTAAAAGAAGGTGCAAAAACATGACTACAAATAGAAATTTACCGTATGTATAATTTAATTTTTAAAAGTGAGATTTTTTTGGAAAGGAAAGGAAAAAAGGAAATCAGTACATATTCTTTCTCTCTTAGTCTTCCTTCCTATTCCAGTCATTAGTTCTTAAGGTTTTGCATCAGTGATTTCAGAGACTAGTTTTAAACTCATCTTCTTTTACTCTAAGTCCTGTCCTCTTTCCACTACACTAAGCTGACTTTTGCCTAACACTTAGTAAGCACTTCATACATTTTAGTTGAGTTGAATTAAACCTTTTAAGAACAAACGTCATGGCATGAATTGAGGTATACCTTGTTCAAATTATATTCCTGAGACAGTAGTGGACACCTTTCTTCTTTGTAATTATTTTTTCTCTTTTTGGGGGTTTATTAATTTGTTCCTTTACTTTTAGTTTATAAGATTCAGTTCCACAATTCCTTGAGTTTCATATTTTCAACCCCTCTCTCAGCCCTTCCATCCTCCATGGCAACAAATAATCAAGTATAGGATCTGCAAATTCTTTCACATAAGACATTAGTCAGGTTATAAGAAAGGATTGTATCAGATGGAATGAAGAATTGGAAAGAGGAAACAAAACCAAACAAGAAAAATGGAGCAGGTGGTTTGCTTCAATCTGCATTCAAACTCTGTTTTTTCTAGTTCTTTCTCTTAATGTAGACATCTCTCCCCATCATGAGACTTTTGGAGTTGATTTGTAACCCTGCTTTGCTGAAAAGAGTCCAGGCTATCAAATTTTGTTGTCACATATACTTTGTGTCTGTAATTGTGTACTAATTTCTCCTGGTTCTGTTCTTCTCACTCAGCACCAGCCTCTCCAGGTAAATATGAAGTCCATCTCCTCCTAGTTTTTTATAGCACAATAGTATTCCTTTGCATTCATATACCACAACTTGTTTAGCCATTACCCTATTGATGGACATCCCCCTAATTTCCAATTCTCTGCCACCACAAAAAGAGCTGCTATAAATATTTTTGTACATATTGGTCTTCCTCCCACTTCTATGATCTTTTTTGGGATACAACCCTATAAGTGATGTTGCTGGGTCAAACGGTATGAAATTATTTATAGCCCTTTGGGGATAATTCCAGATTGCTCTGCAGAATGGTTGAATCAGTTCACAACTCCACCAGCAATGCATTTGTATTCCAATTTTTCCACATCCTCCCCAGTATTTGTCATTTTCCTATTTTGTCGTCTTAGCCAATTTAGCTGGTGAGATGTGGTACATCAGAATTGTTTTGATTTGCATGTCTCTAATCAATAGTGCTTTAGAGCACTTTTTCATATGCTTATTGATATTTTTAATTTTTTCCTCTGAAAACTGCCTGTTCATATCCTTTGGAAATTTATCAATTAGGGAATGACTTGTATTCTTATAGATTTGACTCAATTCTCTGTATATTTTAGAAATGAAGCCTTTATCAGAGACATTGGTTGTAAAAATTCTTTCACAAATTTTCCACTTCCCCTTAATCTTGGTTACATTTTCTTGTTTGTACAGAAGCTTTTCAATTTAATGTAATCAAAATTAACCATTTTGCATTTTATAATGTTCTCTAATTCTTGTTTGGTCATAAAGTCTTCACCTCCCCATAAATCTGACAGGTAAACTATCCCTTGCTTTCCCAGAATGCTTACAGTATCATCCTTTACACCTACATCATGCACCCATTTAGACTTGATTTTGGTATATGGTGTTAGATAATGGTCTATGCCCAGTTTCTGCCATACTATATTCCAGTTTTCCTAGGAGTTTTTATCAAATAGTGAGTTCTTATCCCCAAAATGAGGTCTTTGGGTTTATCAAACAGTAGATTACTTTGATTGCTGAGTCTCATGTACCCAATCTATTCCATTGATCCACTACTCTATTCCTCAGCTAGTACCAAATAGTTCTGATGACTGATGCTTTATAATACAGATTAAAATCTGGTATGGCTAGTCTGCCTTCCCTAGTATTTCTTTTCATTAATTCCCTTGACATTCTGGACCTTTTGTTTTTCCAAATGAATTTTGTTATTTTTTCTAGTGCTATAAAGTAATTTTGGTAAAATGATTGGTATGGCACTAAATATGTGATTTAATTTAGGTAAAATTGTCATTTTTATTATATTAGCTTGACCCAGCCACAAGCAACTGATGTTTTTTCCGATTAATTAGATCTGACTTTATTTGTGTGAAAAGTGTTTTGTAGTTGTGTTTATATAGGTACTGGGTTTGTTTTGGCATGTAGATTCCCAAATATTTTATAATGTCTATAGTATCTTTAAATGGAATTTCTCTTTCTATCTCTTGTTGTTGGATTTCTTTAGAAATATATAGGAATGCTGAGCATTTTTTGTGGCTTTATTTCATATCCTGCAATTTTGCCAAATTTATTTATTGTCTCAAATATTTTTTTACTTGATTCTCTAGGTTTCTCTAAGTATATCATCGTATCACCTGCAAAGCATGATAGCTTAATCTCTTCTTTGTCTAATTTGATTCCTTTGATTACTTTTTCTTCTCTAATTGCTAGTACCAGATTGAATAAGAGGGGTGATAGTGGACACCCTTATTTCACCCCTGATGTTATTGGAAATGTTTCTAGCTTGTCCCCATTACATATAATACTTGCTGATGCCTTTAAATAGATGCTACCTATTATTTTAAGGAAGACGCCATTTATTCCTATACTTTATGGTGTTTTAATAGGAAAGTGTTTTAATAGGAATCTTGTATTTTGTCAAAAGCCTTTTGTACATCTATTAAGATAAATATGTAGTTTTCTAGCTTTTTTGTTGATATGATCAATTATACTGATGGTTTTCCTAATATTAAACCATCCTTCCATTCCTGAGATAAATCTTACCTTATCAAAGATTATTATTCTTGTGACAAGTTGCTGTAGTCTTTTTTGCTAATAGTTTATTTAAAAATTTTGCATCTATATTCACGAGGGAAATTGGTCTATAACTTTCTTTCTCTGTTTTATCTCTTCCTGATTTAGGTATCAGTACCATATTTGTGTCATAAAAATAATTTGGTAGGACTCCTTCTTCATTAATTTTCCCAAATAGTTTGTAGAATATTGGAATTAATTGTTCTTTAAATGCTTGATAGAATTTGCTAGTAAATCCATCTGGCCCTGGAGATTTTTTCCTAGGGAGTTCACTAATGGCTTCTTTGATTTCTTTTTTTGAGACGGGGTTATTTAAGTAATTTACTTCCTCTTCAGTTAATCTGGGCAACTTATATTTTTGCAAATATCCATCCATTTCACTAAGATTGTCAAATTTATGTACATACAATTTGGCAGAATAATTCCTAATTTTTGTTTTAATTTCCTCTTCATTGAGATAGATTCACCCTTTTCATTTTTGATAATCATATTTTGGTTTTCTTCTTTCTTGTTTTTTATCATATTGCCTAAAGGTTTATCAATTTCATTGTTTTTTTATTAAACCAGCTCTTAGTTTTGTTTATTAATTCAATAGTTTTCTTAATTTTAATTTTATTAATCTCTCCTTTGGTTTTCATTTTTTCTAATTTAACATATAATTGGGGATTTTCAAATTGTTCTTTTTTCTAGCTTTTTCAATTGCATGCTCAATTCACTGACTTCCATTTTATCCAATTTATTCATGTATGCACTCAGGGATATAAAGCTTCCTATAAGAATTGCCTTTTATGCATCCCACAAATTTTGGTATGTTGTCTCATTATTGTCATTCTCTTGACTGAAGTTACTGATTGTTTCTATAATTTCTTGTTTGAAACACTCATAACATTGTTTAGTTTCCAATTAGTTTTTAGTCTATCTTTCCATGGCCCTTTACTGCATATGATTTTTATTGCATCATGATCTGAGAATGATGCATTTAATATTTCTGCCTTTCTACAATGAATTTTGTGGGTTTTATGCCCTAGTACATGGTCAATTTTTGTGTATGAACCATGTACCACAGAGAAGAAGGTATATTCCTTTTTATGCCCATTTAGTTTTCTCCAGAGATCTATCATATCTGGCCTCTCTAAAATTCTATTCATCTCCTTAACTTCTTTCTTGTTTATTTTGAGGTTGGATTTATCAAATTCAGGGAGGGGTAGGTTAAGGTCCCCTGCTAGTATAGTTTTGCTATCTATTTCTTTCTCTACTTCCCTTACCTTGTCCTCTAGGAATTTGGATGCTATACCACTTGGTGCATATATATATGTGTATATATATATATATATATATATATATATATATATATATACTGTATATATATTGTATATATATTTATATATATGTAAATTTCATACAGTACTCCCCTTATATATATATGTGTGTGTGTATATATATATATATACACAGTATTTGTATATATATATATATATATATATATATATATACAGTACTCCCCTTATATATATATGTGTGTGTGTGTGTGTGTGTGTGTGTGTGTATATATATATATATATATATATACTGTATATATATATATAGTATATATATATTTATATATATATGTAAATTTCATACAGTACTCCCCTTCCTCCCTCCTTTCCCTTTATTTAATGAGGTTTTGTGTCTTTTCACATTAGAATCTTAAATTAACTGATTATGTTGATGCTTCTTTGAACCAGGACCAATGAGAAAAATATTCAAAACATGTTCATCTCCCTCTTTCCTTCCCTTCTACGATTGTATGTTTTTATCCCTCTTCATATGGCATACTTTACCTTTTTCTGCCTCATCCTTTCCTTTTATACCATTACAGTCCCTTTGAACCCCTTGATAAAGTTTTTTTTTTTTCATCATATTAGTTCATTTATACCCACACCCTCTGTCTATGTATGTCCCTTTTAAAGGTTGTGATAATCATGTAAATGTCAGTATTGACAGGTATCAGTTTCACATATAGGGATGTAAAAAGTTCGCTCTTGTTGCATCCCAAATTATATGCATATGTGAATGTGTATCTGTATGTGTGAGTGTGTGTTTTCCTTGTTTACCTTTTTATGTCTGTCTTTAGTCTTGTAATTGGAGATCACATTTTCCATTGAGCTCTGGCTTTTTCAACAGGAAATCTGGAAGTCCCTTTTTTCATTAAATGACCATCTCCTTTCTTGAAAGACTATGCTCAGTTTTGCCTGGTAGTTAATCCTTGGTTGCAGTCCTAGCTCTTTTGCCTTACAAAATAAATTACAATCCCTCTGATCTTTTAATGTAGAAGCTGCTAGGTCCTGTGTAATCCTGACTGTAGTTCCAAGATATCTGAATTGTTTCTTTTTGGCTGCTTGCAGTATTTTCTCCTTAAACTTGTAATTCTGCAATTTGGCTACTGTATTTCTTGGAGTTTTCAATTTGTGATCTCTTTCAGGAAAAGTCTGGTGAATTCTTTTGATAATTATCTTACCTTCTGATTCTAGGACTTTAGGACAGTTTTCTTTGACAGTCTCTTGGAGGATATCATCTAGGCTGCTTTTTTCATCATGGCTTTCCAGTAAACCAATAATTCTTAGGTTATCTTTCCTGGATCTGATCTCTAGGTCAGTTATTTTTCCAGTGAGATTCTTTAAACTTTCTTCTAACTTTTCATTCTTCATGTTTTGTTTGATTGATTCTTGGTGCATCATAGAGTCCTGAGTTTCGATTTAACTGATTCTGATTTTTAATGAATTATTTTCTTTGGTTAGTTTTTGAAGGTCCTTTTTTAGGGAGTTATTTTCTCCAATTAGATTTTGAATCTCCTGTCCCAGTTCACAAATTTTACTTTTTAAGGGTTTGCTTTCTTCAGTGAGATTTTTTTTTCAATTTTTTTTTCCAATTTGGTCAGTGTAGATTTAAATTTATCTTCTACCTCTCTAATCTAGTTTTAAAAATCTTTCTTGAGATCCTCCAAGAATACGTTTTGTGCTTGAGACCAGTTCATATTTTCATCTGTGGTCTCAGGTGTGGATACAGAGTCCATGGTGTCCTGAAAGTGATTTTTCTAATTGCAATAATAAGATTCTATTGTCTTTGGTCTTGCCTTTGCAAGTTGCTTCCTGCCCATTGTAATTGCCTATTTCCTGACCTTTAAAGTGTATTTCTGCTCCTGGGGTACAGAGGGCTAAGCTTTTTAGGCTGGGAGCTAGGTGCCTGGATGTTGACTTTGTGTGCTGTAGCCTCTAGGTCTCTACATTGAGGCCAAGGCCAGGACTCTCAGTGTTTCCCCTGTGTTACCCTGAGGCTCACAGAGGAATCTGTGGGAGAGGGGTGTTTGGGCTGCTTCAGATTTCTGCCTCTATGCCCCTGGGCTATGGCTCAGGCAGGCTCTTGCTGGTCAGGTGAGGTGAGACTTGTTGGGACCCCTCCTGCTCCTCTCTTCAGACTCCTAACTGACTCAGTTATGCCCTTTCTCTGTGACTCCTGGGTTTTCTAGGTCAGGAGGGGGAATCAGAGCAGCTAGAGTTTTTTGCCATCTTGGCTTCTGGAAGATCCTCCTCTCTGTGATCTGGAGGAGACATGTTTGTAGGTATTCATTCTTTTGGGGAGACATTGTATACACATATGTTTGTTTTGCTCCTTGTCTCCTCAGAAACAAAATTTTTGTCACTTTTCTCTTGCATCTCTCAAGCTATATTATTAACAATACTTATTCTTTGAGAAAATAATTCTTTGTTTTCCATTCAATGGATGATGTTGTTCCTGTATGAGGTGAATATTGTCTTAATAAGTCCCTGCTATTTCCTATGTGCTTGCTCATTTAAAAGTTTTTAGAACCAAGAGTTTGAAACTAAAAATGGACAAATAAGATGATATATGTAGGAGGGCTATAAAAACATGAAATGTTATGCAATTGTGAGGAATAATTACAACTCTTGCTGGTATTATCTCTTCTTCTTCTTCTCAAAAGTATTCACAGTCATAGTAGAAGTAGTAGTAAGAACAATAGCTAATAAAACATTTTTTTCCTTTTTATTCACTGGTTTACCTCTGTTAAAAAAGTAGAATGTACTATTTTTTCCTCATCTGATTGGTGAATATCATATCCTGCTTGCATTTTCTCTTCACTTAAGGATCATGAAATTAGAATGAAGTCTGTGAACTTTGAACCTAGAAGACACCTGAGTTCAAATCCTGTCTCTGACACATGTTCAAAATAAATTTATTGAATTTGGATTTCAGTGTTGTTTATATTCTACTCTGTCTCAGAGTATATTGTAATCTATTCTATGATTGTAGTGAAATCTTTTAATGATACCAAACCTCAGTTTTCTCATCTGCAAAGGAGGGATAATAATTTTTGATCTACAAACTTTTCAGGGTAATTGTAAATATCAAATGCAATAGCATATAGAGTAATTGTAACTATAAAGTGCTTTATAAACATAAGTAACTATTAAAATAATAAATAGTTTCTAGATGGTAGGAGTAAGTCAAATATATTTTTTTACTCTAAGGTCTCATGAGGCATGCAAGTCATCCTTTGAACTATTCCTAGTGTAGGATCATTTAGAATTCTATGACTATTTGTTATGGGTATGGATCCCTGCCCCTAGGCCCTTTGATAGGCTTAAGTGACTCTGAGAACCTTCCTTGATTTGAAAATATACTCTGCCCTCTAATAGGCTGAATGTGGTCACATGGAGCCTGTGGTGGGAGGCTTGGTTTTCAGGAATGCCCACACTTTGGTGCTGTATAATTGGGCAGTGGGTCAAGAGGTTTGTGACATTCTCTGAGCCAGGAGAAAGCTATATATCCTGATGTGAGATTTTGTTTTGGGGCTCACTTTGAGAAGTGTTGTGTGATTTGACCAGATGAGACACTGGGCAGCCATTGAGCCTCCCGGCTTTGAAAACCCAGATGCTGGTGCTTCCCTCTCTGGTAACTGTGACTAGGTATGGATGTAATGGTCAGACAGGTGTAGGCCTGTCTGCTGATGTTTCTCTGTATTTGTTGTCTGTTTGTAATTTGTTTGTATTCTCTGAAGTTTGTGGTGCTGAACTTTTGCCCCTGAACTAAATAAATGACTTATGTTTGATTAAAGCAAGATTGTTAACCCATTTTGAGTTGCTTTCCTTTAGAAAAGCAGATCTAAGAACCTGTGTTGGCAGCCACACTGGGGATGCTAGGGTGCTTGCTGCTACACTATTTAATATTAAGTATATGCTCAATTGACTAGATAATTATTAAGCATTGACATATGCCTGTTTCTGCGCTAGGTTCCAGGCATACAAATAAGAAAAGGACACAGTACTTGCCTTCAGAAAGCATATACAGTTTAAGAGGGGGAGATGAAAAGTTCATAAGTATAATGAATAAATAAATGAAAACAAAAACATTTATTAAGTACCTACTTTGCACAAAGCATTGTACTAAGCACTAATACAAAGAGAAAAGTAAAGTAGTCCTTGCTCGTGCTCTAAGGAGGAAATTGATATATTCAAGTTTCATATGTAAGTAAGATAGAAAGGTCCCACAATCCTTAGGCTGCTACTATGGAGCAAATGGTCATGTATCTTCTTTAATATTATTTCCAGTGAGAAAATCACATCAGATTCTAGCATTGAACCATTTGACAGTGCTAAAGACTTTGATGGTAAGAACATTCTATTCTGGGACTTCAGTGACTATAGCTGTAGAACTAGCAGAAGTAGTTACCAAGCTGTATCTCTGCAGGGGTCATTTGACTTTGGATGCTGGGCTAGAGGCACAGTATTCCCAAGACTGGGGTTCAGCATCCTGTCTGTGATCATTAGAGTATTAAAGGAGGTAATCAAGTTGGTAGAAGATGCTGCCTCCTGATTCTGCTGCAGTGTGACTTGTTGCAAGATAAGATGTGATCAGGAAAAAGAAAAGAACTAGAAAAATTCTCAAAGAAAATATGTGTAGGGAACTAAATGCCAGCTGAATTCTTACTTTCTGTCCTATTTTTCCATTACTTTGTAGCTAGGATAAGTAGATAAATTAACTAGTTTTCCTCAAGTCTTCTATGACTTTTTCACCAGTCAAAACCTGAAAACATCCTAAAAGTTTTGGAGGACCTGACATAGAGTTATGGAATCTTAAAGTTCCAAGAGACCTAAAAACTCATTTATATCTGATTAAGAACCCTTTCTCTAATTTTCCTAGTAAGCAGTTAATCCATTCACTGTTTGAAGATTTCCAAAGTCATGGGATTTACTATTTTCCAAAGCAGCCTATTCCAATATTGGAAAGTTCTAATTGTCAGGAAGGTTTTCGTCCTATTGAGCTGAAGACATATCTTCTTTTCTGGAGGGGGATTAACTTCCTTTCTCTGCTCCAAGCCTCATGCCATATAAAGAAAATCTAAGCACTTATCAGGAAAGCCATCCAAATACTAGGAAGCAGCTTCCTGATAGTAAATAGTTACTGAATAAATAGCTATATATGGAAGAGATAAAGTTCTCCATCTTTGAAAGGAAACAAGTAGTTGACTTGCTATGATAGAAACAGGGAAGTTTATGTGAATTGAAAGGACATATACATCTCTAATTATTTTTACAGTAAACTATCTTCCATGCAATCGATGCATTTACTGTGTCAATGACTTCAGCATTTGAAGCACACTTCACATATACATTGCTCTGAGCTGAATTTTTGTCAGCATAGCTTTGAATGATTCCTCTCTTACATTTTTCAATAATATAATCTTTAATCTCTATATCAACTCGGGGTTTCTTAAAGTTTTTTTCCTTTACTTTATCATAAATTCCTTTGGCAGTGTAGGGAAGCCTATGAACTCCTTTCAAAATGTTATGGATAAAAGCATAAAATAAAATATATAGAACTACAATATAAACCAACTATTTTGAAAAGCAATTATCATTTTTCCCCTAACTACTAATTAAAGTATGTCTTGTTTAATTTAGATCAAGCTCAGTCATTCTCTTTGAGGTATAGGCTACCTTGTTTGAAAAGAATCACTTGGGCCGCTAGGTGGTACAGTGAATTAAGTACCAGTCCTGGAGTCAGAAGGACCTGAGTTCAAATCTGACCCAGACACTTAACAGACACACAAAAAAACTAGCCACATGACTTTGGACAAGTTACTTAACCCCAATTGCCCTACCTTCCTCCCTCCCAAAAGCAAAGAAAAAAAAAAGAATCACTTGGGGGAGATTAGGAATATTTTGATGGTGAAAGTTGACATTTTAATTTTGATTTTATATTTAATTTCTCTGTTCAATTCTAAAATTATTTGTTATTAAATACAAGTCAATGAGAAAATTAAAATGCTAACTTGCTTGCTTTTGTTTTTTAACAGATCGATTCAAGTAGTTATATATGAAAGGACACTAAACTTTTATCTTCTTACACTATTATAAGCATGCTAGTAACTCCAGAAGAAATATTGTTGAAACCCATGTAAGTAGATTTATTTGTGACTAGAGTGAACAAATGGTCTATAGCTCTAATGACGGAAGACCTTTAACTTAGTTCACACCTACCTTCATTTTTCTGCTTTTTTTTGCTATAGTGGCTAAAGGGTTCAGGATAACAACATAGGAATGTTAAAAAAAAAGTTCAAGAAGAGAGGAGGAAATCAAATATAAAATTAAAATTATGAGCTTTTGGCCTGAAATTGTTGTTTAGTTCTTTTAGTCATGTCCACCTCTTTGGGGGTTCTTGACAAAGATACTAAGTTGGTTGCCCCCTAAAGCAAATAGGGTTAAGTGACTTTCCAGAGTCACACAGCTAGTAAGTGTCAGGCCAAATTTGAAATCAGGATTTTCTGATTCCAGATCTACACTCCATGCCCTGTACCACCTAACTGCTCAGACCCTGAAATAAACCCGTTTCTATTCATATCTACAAGCACTTTCTGATGAAGAATCTCAGAATATAGTAAAGCTCTTACTCATCTCATGAAATTGCAGTACAAAGAGGATTAACTATTTAAAGATGGGATCTTTTATTTCCTAATGTACTTAGAATGAGTTTTGTTTGCTTGGTGTCTGAGAAAACATAGCATCCTATTTAATCTTTTACTCCCTGGAGTTTTATTGGTATAAGATGCTGCTAACTGGACATAATATTATCGCTTCAAGGAGTTGGGTAAAATAGACCATTGGCAATCATATGAAATTGTGGTTGGTAATAAAATTCATCAGAGTTATTAAGTCTCTCAAAGTTGTTGGTCATTATCATTTTGTTGTCATATAAATTATTCCCTTGGTTCTATTGACTTCATACTACATTATTCTTGTATCTTCCCAAGTGACTCCAAATTCATTATTTTCATCAATTCTTATAGCTGATGAATATTTCTTTACATTCATATGCTGTAATTATTTCTCACACTTCCCCATAAAGAACATGTTGTTTTTTTTAGTTTCCAATTCATTGTCACTAAAAACAGAATGGCTAGACATATTTTTGTATACATGAATTCATATTGCAAGATTAATTCCAAGTGTATATATTACTTAAATTTAAAAAAAATCACATGATAAGTTAAGGAAGAACAAAATATTTCCTTTTAGAAATAGGATAGAGGAAGAGTTCATGACAAACTAACGAATAGAGACTATCATAGAAGACAAATTGGGGGATTTTAACACAATAAAATTGAAAAGGTTTTCTACAGACAAAACCAATTCTCCTAAAATTAGAAGAGAAACATTTCATAAGGAAAAAAAAGGTTAACAGCAAGTGTCTCTAATAGAGGTCTCATTTTCACTATATACATATGCATGTGTAGATTTCTGTATACATATACCCATGCATATATATATATACATACATGTATATGCATACAATATGTATTTGTAAAAGTGTGTTAAAATGTATAATAAGATTTATTTCTTCCAATTAATAAATCAATGAGTATGAAAAATTAATTCTCAATGGGAGATATCTATGTTGTCAATAGTCAAAAGGAATGTTCTAAATCGCAAATTATTATTTAAATACAAATTAATCAGCTCTGAATTATTACCAGTTACCCATCACATTGACAAAGATAAAAAAAATGTTGCACAGAAACTGGAACAGTTATAAATTTATGATGAAGTTATGATTTGGTCCATAGATTCTGGAAAGCAATTTGGAACTGTTTTCAAAAAGTCACTCAACTGGGGTGGCTAGGTGGTGCAGTGAATAGAGCACTGGACCTGAGTTCAAATCTGGCCTCAGATCCTTAACACAAAAATTTAGCCAAGTGACCTTGGGCAAGTCAGTTAACCCCAATTGCCCTACCTTGCCCCCTCCAAAAGGAAAAGAAAAAAGTTACTAAACTGTGGATATTCTTTAACCTAGTGAAACTAGTAGGCCTACATTTCAAACAGACCAAAGAAGAGGGAATATCCTTTCCCTTTTTTATCCATATTTTAGTATATGGGATATTATGATATATTTGGCATATATATTTTTAGATTGAAGCAATGGTCTTGATCACTCTCCTTTAAAAGGGAAGAAATATCTGAAGTTGTATATCCAAAGGAGAGAGAGAGAGAGAGAGAGAGAGAGAGAGAGAGAGAGAGAGAGAGAATCCTGAACATCATCCAAGGAGAAATTCCCCCAAATCTCTAGTTTAGAGAGTTCTGGGAACAGGAATGTGATTACATTTCCAACTCCTTTGCATGCCATTTTCTTCCCAGAACCCTGATTTTCTTTCAGTGTCGTGAAGGGAATATGAAAAGAAATATCTTCTCTTTTAAATCTGGAAGTCAGAAGGCCAAGAGCTCTCTTCTCTCCAGCTCTCATAAACTTGGACCCTCACACAGATAAAGAATATTGAGTAATGTCCCATACAAATAGATTTAGAGGCTCAAGTTACTTCAAAATGAGAGATATAGGATGTATTCAAGGAAAACTAGTACTTCTGGTATGAGGGCTGCTGAGCTTTTTTCAGGGCTGCTTTCCACCTTTGGTGTCCAGGAGCTGTGGAGTATTTGGAGTCTGGCTAGACGTTTAAGACACTGATGTCATCCACTGCACCTTGAGCCATCACCAGTCATCTTTACTCTGTCCTGCCACTGCACTGTGATGGTTCTGGAGGAGAGAGTGAGGCCGATGACTTTGTGCAACTCTGCCTCACTTAAATCCAATTTATGCATGAACCAAAAGATATCACCCTTACTTTTTTTTTTTTTTTTTACCATTTTTATCTATCTCAAAGTTCTGTGGCAACAGAACTTTATAGGCAAGTGATGAAGCAGCAGGTGCCTCTAGTCATAAACCTACACATAGGCAGACCATGCCGTAGGGCTGTTTTCTCACTGGAAGCAGCTGTGGGATATGACAGCACCTTGAGTGTCTGCACTCAAGAACTTTAAGGACTGCACTACTCACCTCCCACTGTGAGAAAGGATCTAGAAAAGATGCCCTAAAAATTGCTTGCCCAAGCCTGGCCTATTTACAGACAGGGATCCCACCCTGTGGTCAAAACACACAAAAATGTAAAAAACTTCTGCAAAGATGATTCCACTCACCATATATACATGAAATATGTGCACACTTATAGACAACACCAATATCCAGTAGACCTGAAAGACAAACAGCTCTTGTGAGAGAATTTGACCCGTATTGCATCCAAATAGTGGCCCTGAGTGAAACAAGGCTTGCAAATGAAAGTCAACTTACTGAAGTTGGAACTGGATACATTTTTGTTTTCTGAAGTAGATATAGTGAAGGGGAGCTCTGTGAAGCTGGTGTTGGTTTTGTAATGAAAACTCATCTAATCAATAAGCTTGTACACCAATCAAAAGGAGTGAGCAACAGACACATGACAATGTAATTGCCATTCGAAGGAAAATGCCAGACCACCTTTATCAGTGCATATGCTTCCACCATGATGAACACTGCTGAGTTCAAAGTAAGATTTTATGAAGACCTGGAGACCCTTATCATCAGTGCACTGGACAATTCTGGTAACTGATGCTAGAATAGGCTCACACTACCAGAAATGAAAGTCTTGGGAGGAATTGAGTTGGAAAGAGCGACAGCAATGTTCGCTTACTAATGAAGATGTGTGTTAATTATTTCTATCATCTTTGTTTAGTTTATTGATTTCTGCTCTAATTTTCCAAATATCCCCTGTTTCACTTGTCTGAAGGTTGCTAATTTATTTTTAGTTATTTTAATGGCATGCTTAGTTGATTTATCCTCCCCTTTTCAATACTGTCAATTTAAGTTGACAGAAATACCTTTTTTTCCTACTAGAACTACTTTACTTTTGTCTTATAAAATATTCATATATTATCTCATTATCATTACCTTGGATATAATGGTTTCTTAATAAAATACTGAAATTTCTATCTTTTTCTGATAAATCTTATATATTATTTTCCTTAGTTATTGCATGTAAATGCATTAATTGTTGCTGCCTTATAGATTTGTTTATAGTTCATTTTCTGTGTAATATGTTTTGTTTTTTTAGAGGCATTTTGTGATTGTGATTTTGAGAAATATATGTTCTTTAACATTTCCATTCAGGTATCTTTATAGGTTATTCAAATCTGTTTTTCCAATAAGTAATTCACCCCTTATTTTCCTTATTCTTTTTTGTTTCTGTTATACTTATTTAATACTTAGGAATATTAAATTTTCCTATTATCAGTGCTTTATTCTCAAAGCAATTTTGTAATTTGCCTCTGTTTCCTTTAAAGATTTATATATATAATATACATATATATGCACATATATACATCATGCATACATACATGGAGAGAGAGAGAGAGAGGGAGAGAAAGAGAGTGTGGTTTGTCATTTCCTTCTCTAGCTAACTGTAGAGATAAGGAAATTGAGTCAGAGTGAAATGACTTGCCCAGAGTCACACAGCTAGTAAATATCTGAGGCCAGATTTGAACACTGGCTCAGGAAGATGAGTCTTCTTAACTGCAGACCTAGTACTTTATTCATTGTGCCACTTAACTGTGCGTGCGTGCGTGCGTGTGTGTGTGTGTGTATACATATATGTATATACAAGAACATACTTATGTAATGTTCATTATATTTACTGCTTTTTATGCAGCAGCAAATTGTTGGGCATGGCTTTTATACACTACTCTATGCTCTTTTTTCCCATAGGGAAATTCAATTTGGCCACATTTGGAGTTATAATTATTGTTAGGTTCATATTACCTTTCAAAAATAAATTACATATATGAAGAGGCAACTTGGGAATTGGATAGTCAGCATTAAAACCAAGAAGATCTGAATTTTTTTTTTTTTGCTTTTTGGAGGGCAATTGGGGTTAAGTAACTTGCCCAAGGTCACACGGCTAGGTTTGTGTTTGTGTGTGTTAAGTGTCTGAGGCTGGATCTGAACTCAGGTCCTTCTGACTCCAGTGCTGGCACTCTACTCACTGCGCCACCTAGCTGCCCCAAGAAGATCTGAATTTACCTCTGACATTTACTGACTGTAATCCTGGGAAGCCAAAACCTCTTATGGCTCTAGGCAGCTCTTTAATGCTATAAATGACAGAGAAGTTTCTGAAAGGTATTAGTAGAGGGAGCTTTCTCATGTTGGAATTTCCTATACCAGTCCAGTTTCTATTTTTATAAAGAAAAACTTGGACCTTCCAATTTGCGTTACCCCAAAGTGACTCAAGTAGAAGTGGTGGCCTCCTTTCCCCATTGCCCATTGGGGAAATCTTCAGACAAAGACTAGATAATCACCTGTTGTCGAGATTATACAGAGGTTATTCACTTGGATTTAGTTTGCATTACATAGCCTCTAGTATCTTACAATACAGATTCTGTGATTAAAAACATATATATATATATATATATATACACATGTATATGTATATAATTGGTAATGAGGAGAGTAGTATGAGCATGTTTGTTTTTAACAGTGGCAAAAAAAGAAAGTGAAAATAATGTAGAGGTAAAGGTATGCTGTAAGGGTTATGGGATTTAAAGATCTTCCATGCCAGTTCTGTTTTGAAGGCTTGAGAATGTGGTTGTTTACTAGTTAACTACATGTGCCAATTTCATGACTACTCTGATGGCTTTGATTTTCTGGTTTTGGGACTCAGTTATTTGGTATTTTAATAAATGTTCTGGCTATATTCCCCATATAGAGAGCCCAGTATATTTTGTGATTAATAACCACATAAGCCTATTTATAATTGCCATAGGCATAGTGAATATTGCGTTGTTAATACATTTGGTGACAGGGAAGGGATCACAAAATATTAGGCCTCTATTTGGAAGCAGGGGGACTTTAGAGGGAGAAATGGGTATCCAAGGAAGGGAGGATTCCCCTTACTCCTCTCTAGCCAGAGAATGGGCCAAAAGCACAGGGCCCTGTGAAAACTGGGAACCAAGACTAAAAGAGGGAGAACCCGGAGATTGGAAAGATGTTTGCAAGGAATACCCATAGAACCAGGCAAAGAGCTGGCAGGAATGTGCAGGAGAGGCTGGGTCCTGCTAACAAGTTATCGCCTTATGTGTAAAAGTAGGGATAAGCTGCTGGAGGAAAGAGCTTGGATGGCTAGGGAGTTGGCTGGTTTGCCTGAGGATTCTTCTGTGTCACAGCATTCAGAAGAGCAAACCGGAGGGACTCAGGTGGTCCAGGAAAAAGCTACTGTTCATGTAGCTAAAAGGAAGCAAAAACCTAGCAGAAGAAATGTGCATGCAGCTTTTGGGCAGAGTTGCCTAGACTGCTGCCAAGAGAATGTGTGTGTGGAGAATGGAACAAGGTTAGATGAGGAGTCTTCTAATGTAGAAGTTCTCCCCATAAGAAGAAGAAGACAGGAGAACTGCCAGGGCCAAACAGAGTCCAGGGAGATAATTGAGGATTTCACTCAACAGGAGATTACTGACATATTGAGTAGATTCACCCAAAGAATGGGAGAGTCTTTAGTGTCTTGGATAGTAAGAATCACTGATGAAGGTGCTAGAGGAATAACACTGGACTGTGAGGATTGCTTAAAATTCATAAGCATTAGTCAGAATCCTTTTGTACACCAAGCTTTTAGGAGTTACCATGTGCGAGGAAGCCTCAACAGAACTACTCTGGTAGCTTTAGTTGCAGAGGGATATAGAAAGCAATATCCTACTGTCTCTATGTGGCCTGGTGGAGACAGACCTTGGTACTCATTTAGAGATTGTATGAGAAAGCTAAAGGAAGAGGTAATGAAAACTATCATCATGGCTGGAGATGCAAATGCATATCATGAAACCCCCCTGGAGTTCCTCATAGAAATATCATAGTGAAGACGGCTCCTCCTGCTTATAAGCACTTAATTCTGACTATATTAATTGGAGAAATAGGGCACCCTCTTTCAGAGGTGCTGGATAATATTTCACAATTAAGTGACCTAGGGGAATGGGGACAAGATAAATTGCCTAGAGAGAGAAGAGTAACCAGCCAGAGAATTCAGAGACAAAATAGACCAACTAGAAGGGAACTGTTTACTGCTCTATTGAGAGCAGGGGTGGACTTTAGAAGAATAGAAGGTATTCCAACTGAAGAGCTGCATAAGCTGCACCAAGAAAAGGTACTTAACATTAGAATGAATAGGGAAGCAAGAACCACCCCAGCAGGTACTCCTGAATCTGAATCTTTGTATCCAAGTTTGCCCTGCCTTCAGGGTGAATAGGAAATAGGCTGGTCCCCAGCCCAGATTAAAGAAATATACAGAGGAGATTGTAGACCCCATGTCATTTTAACAATATATTGGAAGAATGGATCAACTACTGTGACTAGGGTGTTGCTCAATACTGGGGCTGAGGCCACACTTATCTATGGAAACCCTGATAAGTTTAAACATGGAACCCCTATTACCATCACAGGTCTAGGAGGGGCTGAAATATCAGCCAGACAAGTTAAAATAACAATGAAAATTGGGCAGTTACCAAAAAAAAATATGCTGTGGTTGTTGTACCCATTCCTGAATACATAATTCGAATAGGTATATTGAGAGGCATGACTCTGAATTTACCTGAAGGAAGATATCAATTTGCTGTAAGGAAGATAGGAATTAATACAGTTTTGATGGGAAAAATAAAAATGGACCCAATCACTTTACCTGAACCTTCTGAAGTAATTACTTTAAAACAGTATCGTGTGCCAGGTGGGCAAGATGAAATTACCACTATTATAAAGGAATATGTTGAAGCAGAAGTGTTACTCCCTACAAACCACATGATGGAATAATCCTGTCTGGCCAGTAAGAAAATCAGATGGGACATGGAGAATGACAGTGGATTATAGACAATTGGATAAGGTGACTCCTCCTTTGTATGCTGCTGTTCCAGATACCATCACCTTAATAGAAAGGATCCAGAAATATGATAGGACTTGGTATGCAGTTATTGACTTAGCAAATGCCTTCTTCACCATCCCAATAAACCCTAAACAATGGGACCAGTTCGCTTTCACTTGGCAGGGTAGACAATATACTTTCACCCGATTGCCGCAAGGGTACCTACATAGCCCCACTATTTGTCACAGGATTGTGGCTGAACAGTTAAATGAATTAAACCTACCTGGTGTACAGCTTACCCACTACATTGATGATATCATGATACAGGGAAAAGATGCAAAAGAAGTGGAGAGGAGTTTGACCTTTCTAATTGAGCATATGAAATGTAAAGGGAGGGAAATTAACCCTGCAAAGGTTCAAGGACCAGCTCAAAATGTAAAATTTTTGGGTACACAATGGAACAAGGGACTACGAGAGATTCTTCCACAAACCCGACAAAAGATTCAGAACTTTCCTACCCCTACCAATAAGAAGGAAGCCCAAAAGTTCATATGAATGTTTGGGTACTGGAGGCACCACATTCCACTTTTGGGACAGATTTTGAAACCTTTGTATAGAGTCACTCGAAAGAAATATGAATTGGATTGGGGACTTGAGCAGAGTAAAGCTTTTGAAGAAGCCAAAGCTGCCATACAATTGGCCCTAGATTTGTGGCCCATGCAAAATGATCCACTGGAATTACAAGTGACTGTACAAGATGATTATGCAAACTGGAGCTTATGGCAAAAACAACAAAGCCAATATGTACCCTTGGGATTTTGGTGTAAGAAACTCCCTTCATCTGGAGTCCAGTATACACCTTTTGAAAAGCAGCTGTTAGCTGCATATTGGGCTTTGGTGGAGACATAACAACTGACTCTGGGCCATGAAGTGACATTAAGACCTGGAATCCCAATTATGACCTGGGTAAGAGTACCCCAGCTTTCACAGAATTGGACATGACCAAGAGGCTAGTGTAATCAAATGGAAGTGGCATATTCAAAAGAGAGTGAAAACAGGCAAAAGTGGAGTCTCTGCTCTACATGAATCTGTAGCAAACATAGAAATTGAGAGGAATGACAGACCCCCTGAGCCAAAGCCACAGTTGGCACAATCCTCTGTAAAATGGAATGAGGGATATGAAGGACTAACTGAAGAACAAAAGAGACATGCATGGTTTACTGATGGGACAGTGAAATATTTGGGCCAGAAAAGACATTGGAAAGCAGTGGCCTAGAACCCATGTACTAGAAGGACTTTGGAAAGTATTGGCATAGGTGGAAGTAATCAATATGCTGAACTTATGGAAGTACATCAAGCCATCAAAATAGAACAAGGAGGACAGTGTCATATATTCACTGATTCATGGGCAGTACCTAATGGGTTAGCTACATGGATGCCCACGTGGAAAAATAAAAATTGGGAGATTCATGGCAAAAACTTCTGACTCCAGGGCCAGCACTCTACTCACTGAGCCACCTAGCCACCCCAACTTGTCAGTTTTTCACGTAGATGCTCATGTGGCCCTCACCACGCCAGAATGTGAGTATAATGCTCATGCTGATCGACTGGCAAAGATTGCTACTCAACATATTGTCTCTACTTTGACAACAACTGATGATCCTGTATTAGCAAAATGGGTCCACCAAACGGCTGGGCATTTGGGGGTTCAGGCTACACACCGGTGGGCGCAAGATCAAGGTACTAGTATCTCTCATTCACTGTTAAGACAGATAGCAGCAGAATGTCATATATGTCAATTGGAAAAGGAGTGAACTGTTCCTTGGGTAGTAACTGGAGAGATAGCAAGAGGAAAAGTCCCAGCCCAAATCTGGCAAATAGATTATATTGGTCCACTACCACAAGATAAAGGATGTAGATGTATATGTACTTGGGTTGACACCTATTCAGGTGTACTAGTGGCTTGTCCTTATAAGAATGCAACCCAGAAAAACACTTGTAAAACTCTAGATCTCATAAGTCTGTATTATGGAACCCCAATGCAGATTCAAAGTGGCAATGGGTCACATTTCAAAGGTAATGAAATGAAGAGATATTGTATATTAAACAATATAGAATGGATAGATCATATTCCATATTATCCAGAAGCATCTGGATTAATTGAAAGAATGAATGGATTACTGAAAGAACAGTTAAGGAAGTTAAGTTCCAATAATTCGTATCAACATTGGAAGGATAATTTGTTCATGGCTTTACATAATTTGAATAATAGATCAAACAGACAGGGTTCCAAACTGTCCAACCATTATCAATACCAAAATCACAGTTACCAGAGAGGGAAGCATCAACATCTGGGTTTTCAAAGCCAGAGGGCTCTCAACGGCTTCCCAGAGTCTTATTTGGTCAAATCACTCAACACTTCTCAAAGTGAGCCCCAGAATAAAGCCTCCCATCAGGAATTATATAGCATTATCCTGGCTCAGAGAATGTAACCACGCTCTTGACCCACTGCCCAATCACAGATCATCAAAGTGTGGTCATTCCTGAAAACCAAGCCTCCCACCATAGGCTCCATGTGACCACATTCAGCCTATTAGGGGGCAGAGTATATTTTCAAATTAAAGAAGGTTCTCAGAGTCACTTAAGCCAATCAAAGGGCCTGGGGCAGGGAAGAGCTTCAAATCTGCATTTCCATTACATATGCTGATGTAAAGAAGAGGAAAGATAAAGGAGCTGATGGCAGATGGCTTCAATCTCCTAAGCAGAAATATTTTTGCTGTACATATCTTATATTGTAAGTAGTCAGGTGTCTTAGCAGAAGCATATTTAGAATTGGAAAATAAATAGAAATGGATTTTGTGAATTTGCTAAATGATCTTCTCTTACTTTGAATATTATCTGATGGCTGATTTTTTTGCTACAAATATATTTGCTGCAAAAAATAAAATAATATCTATTTCTCCACATGTACCTTATTTAAATGTGGCTTAATATATATGGCAAGCATGGGAATCTACCAAGAAGCCTATTTTCTAGCATAAAAATGTAAATTTTAATTTTAAAACACTGCAACAACTGTATTTAGATATTAAAAACACAAACCAGTCTAAGGACCACATGTGAAGTTAATCCTAAATTATATATATATATATATATATATATAATTTAGGATTAACTTAGATATATATATAATCACTGGGCTTCAAATTGTTGTACTTTAATAAAAGCAAGACAGAAGGTCCCCAAGATTAAATTTAAAAAGTGGATTTTATTACCGAGGAACACTGTGGGACTGTTGGGATACATGGTCACCCAAATCAGACAACACCTTTACACAGTCAGTGTGCCTGTTTTATAGAGGTTCCATAGCTAGGTTACATAAGCTGTGATTACAGTGATGTAAGCTGAAACTCCAATGATTGGTCAGTGTATACTTGAAACTACAATTAGTGATTGGTCAGTATACATTTGAATTTTCTGCTGGTGCCAAACCCTAGGCTTGGACTCCCACCCACAGATTAATCAAGGGTAAGCAAGGTGTGGGGGTTCTGCCTGTTTACAGATTAAGCAAGGTGGAATTCTGTTTTACAAATCAATGAAGGAAAGGTTGGGCTGCCTGTTTTACAAATCAAGAAAAGGGTGAGTGGATTTGTGTCTGACACAAAGTGACAAATCAAAGAGGGAAGGGCAGAGTGGAGCTGGGTCCAACACAAATATCAAGAAAAAATATTTTAAAAGTACATGAAGTTTGGGGACAGTTCCTTCCCTATTAGCAAATTCTTAAAATCTTGCTTTAAAATTCTTCAAAAGTAAGTTTTGTTTTTATTTAATTTCTCTTTCTTAAAATGCCATTAAAATGCAGATTGTCTACAGCATAAGCTTTATACCAGTATGCTCTGCCTTTGTGAAAAATTACACCATCTTTGGGGAAATGAGTTGAAAAATCAGCAGAAGAAATATTTTGACAGATCAATGGCAGCAATGACAATCCTCAGGCCCTGGAGGAAAAGGATAAGCCAAGCTGAAGAGCATTCCTGTGAAAACCAAAAAGATAAGAATTCAGAGAAAGTACACAAAACATAGACAAATTTATGTAAAGGATTCCAAATGTACCCTAAAAACTAATGAAGAATTATATTTTCATAACCAGCCAGTGTGGTCCTGACAAAAGCAGAATATGAATTAGTGGCAAAGATTTAGAGAAATTTCTGAGGAAACAAGCTAAATATGGACAAAAACAGATGAAACTAGTGTTGGGATTGAAAAGTCAAGGCAAAAACTATCAGAAGGTGCTTGCCATTTAACATTAAAGAGGGATAAGCTCCTGACAAGATTTGACTTTCCCTCAAAATTCAAAGAATTACAGATTTAGAAGGGATGGAAAGGTCAGCACATATGTGATCCTTTCAATGATACCCAACAAAGGATCATTCAGTCTTCGCCTAACAACCTATGAGGGAGAACCCACTATCACCTGAAGCAAGGTATTCCATTTTTTGATACCACTACTATATTACTAAAAATAAAGAAAAACCCTCATCTTTTTTTTTTCTTCTTAAAATGATTTGTGGTAGATTAAATAAATTGACAAACTAGATGCTGGGTTCTATGCTAAGTGTGGGAGATATACAAATACAAAAATGAAACATTTCCTGCCCTCAAAGAGTTTGCATTTTATGGGTGGGGGGGGCATATGGATAGGGGTGTGTGTGTGTGTGTGTGTGTGTGTGTGTGTGTGTGTGTGTGTGCGCGCGCGCGCGCATGCAGAATTGATCAAGTTGTACTTTTGGAGGGTAATTCATTTCACTTGAGTAAATATTTAGTAAGCAACTTGGTATGCTAAACACTGGAAACAAAATAAGAAAAAGAAAATCTGTCTCTACCCTGAACAAGTTTGCAATTTTAAAAAATTGCAGTCTCAACTGCAATTTCTCTCCCTCCTCCAGCCCCTTCCCTACCAAATGAGAAAGCAAGCAATGTATTATCCATTACACATGGGAAGTCATGCAAAACACAGACACAGACACAGACACACACACACAGACACACACACACACACACACACACACACATATATATATATATATATATATGTATATATATGCCATGTTTAAAAAAAAGGGAAAATAATATGCTTCAATCTGCACTCAGAATTCATCAGTTATCTATCAGGAGGTGGTTAACATTTTCTCCATCACTTCTTTGGAATTGTCATGAAGCATCATATGAATAAGAACAGTTAAGTCTTTCACAACTGCTTTTCATTGTTCAGTCATTTTTCAGTCATGTCCAACTATCAGTGACCACTATTTTTTTTTTTTTTTAGCAGAGATACTTGAGTGGTTTGCTATTTTCTTCTCCAACTCATTTTATAGATGAGGAATTGAGGCAGATAGTGTTAAGTGAATTGCCCAAGGTCACCTAGCTGGTAAGTGTCTGAGGCTAGATTCAAACTCATGAAGATGAGTTTTCCTGACTTCAGGTCCAGCACTTTATCCACTGTGACACCAAGCTGACCCATAATTAGTATTATAATATGGCTGGTACTGTGTACAATGCTCTCATGGATTAGCTCACTTCACTTTGCATCAAACTGAATCAATCCTCTTTGTCATTTCTTAGGGCACAATTCGGTTCCATTACAAATAATTTTTTCAATCGATCTGCAATTGATGGACATACACTTAAATTCCAATTATTTGTCACCATAAAAATAACTGACATATAGATATTTCCCTTTCCTTTTCCTTTGATGGTCTTGGGATACAGACCTAGCAATAGTATTTATAGGTCAAAGGGTATGCACAATTTCATAGCTCTTTCTTCATAGTTCCAAACTGCTCCAAAATGGTTGGAACAGTTCACAAATACACCAACAGTGTATTGATAGACCTATTTTTCCAAATCCTCTAGCATCTGTCATTTTCCTTTTCTGTCATATTAGCTAATCTGAAGGGGGATAGGTGATACTTGAGAGTTGTTTTAATTGGCCTTTTTCTAATCAATAATTGTTGAATATTTTCTCATATGAATTGATAGTTTTTATTTCTTTTTCTAAAAACTGTTCATATTCTTTTGCCATTTATCATTTGACTCATTTGACTATATATCTGAGAAATTAGGCTTTTACCAGAAAAACCTTCTCTAAAATTTCTCCAGTTTCTTGCTTTTCTTATAATTTTAGCTACTTTGGTTTTATATGTACAAAGAATTTTTAATTTCATGGTATGAAAGTTATCCATTTTAATTCCAATGATTGATTCTCTCTTTGTCTTGTTTGATCATAAACTCTTCCCTTGTCATAGAGCTTATAGGCAATTTTTTTCCCCCATGCTCCTATAATTTGCTGTATATCTAAATTGTTTGTCCATTTTGATCTTTTTTCTGCATATTTTCTGCCAAACTGCTTGCCACTGTTTTCAGCAATTTTTTTTTCAAATTGTGAATTTACATTCTAAAAGCTTGGATCTCTAGTTTTATTAAATACTAGATCACTATGCTAATTAATTACTATTGATTTTATGCTTATTCTATTCCACTTATCTACCACTCTATTTCTTAGTCAGTACCAGATAGTTTTTTTAAAAAATATAGTTTGAAATTGGGTATTGCAACATCGCCTTTCTTCACATATGTCATTTTCCTTTTCTTTCATGTTAGTCAATTTGACAGGTGTTAGGTGGTACCTCAAAGTTGTTTTAATTTGCATTACTCTAATAAATAGTGATTTGGCAATAATATTCCTAGATATTTTTATTTT
>WOXC01005005.1:0-62059 GCA_011680675.1 Gymnobelideus leadbeateri
GGTGACCCGTGGGTTCATCCCCAGTTCTTTTGCCCTCTGGAATATCATATTCCATGCCCTTCAATCCCTCAGTGTAGAAGCTGCCAGGTCCTGGGCTATTCTGATTGTGTTTCCACATTATTGAAATTGTTTCTTCCTGGCTGCTTGTAGTATTTTCTCCTTGATCTGGGGATTCTGGAACCTGGCTATAATATTCCTGGGAGTTTTCTTTTTTGGGGTCTTTTTCAGGAGGTGATCGGTGGATTCTTTCAACCTCTATTTTGCCCTCTGGATCTAAAACATCAGGGCAATTTTCCTTGAGAATTTCTTGAAGGGTGATTTCTAGGTTCTTTCTTTGATCATGGCTTTCAGGTAGTCCAATATTTTTTAAATTGTCTCTCCTAGATCTATTTTCCAGGTCAGTGGTTTTTCCCATGAGATATTTCACATTGCCTTCTAATCTTTCATTTGTTTATATCTGCTTAACAGCATCTTGATTTCTCATAAAGTCATTAGCTTCCATTTGCTCCAGTCTAACTCTGAAGGAATGAATCTCCTCAGTGAGCTTTTGAGATTCTTTTTCCATCTGGTAAATTCGACTTTTTAAGGCATTCTTCTCCTCATTGCCCTTTGGGCCTCCTTTGCCATTTGAGTTAGTCTATTTTTTAAGGTGTTGTTTTCCTCAGTCAGGCTGTTGACCCTCATTTCATACTTTTCCTGCATCCTTCTCATTTCTCTTTCCAATTTTTCCTCCACTTCTCTTATTTGATTTTTAAAGTCCTTCTTAAGGTCCTCTATGGCCTGCAACCCGCTCATGTTTTCCCCTGGGGCTTTTGGAGCAGGACTTCTGACTTCACAGTCCTTTTCCCCCTCTATGCCCCCAAAATAGGAGTCTAGGGTTGCATTTTCCTGTTTCCTTTGCCTTGGCATGTTGCCACTTAATTACTTGACTTTTGGGCTTGTTGCCACACTATGGCTTTAAGGCCAGATAGAGGAATTTTCGTCCCGAACGTGTGGGGGCAACTTCCGTTTCTGGCAAGCTATAAACCCACCCACAACTTCCACCCTAGATCACAATCCAGATCCAGGGAGGTTAAAGCAAAAGCGATTACCCCCCAAGACTGATCGCTGGATCTCCCTACAAATTTGCAGGCTGGGAGCGGGAGCTGCCTCTGAAAACTACAAAATGGAGTTTGTCCTCAGCGGCTTCTAGCCCCCAGGGGAGGGAGCCGACGCATTCCCTAATACCAGTCTCAAGTCCATAGGACACTAACCTCTTACTTTGTCCCAGGCAAGTCTATGTTGATAATTCTGGAGTTGCCACAGCTCCTGGTGTTCTGGGGTTCCTCCAGCCGGCTGCTGGCCCTGCTGCCCTGGGGCTAAAGCCTCGGCTCATGCAGACCTGGGCTCCGCTCGGCTCGGCTCCTGCGCTCTGCGCGCGGCACGCTGCCGGGTCCTAGACCACTGCGCTGGTCCTTCCTGCAGGGCTGCTGGGCTGTCCTCAGCCAGAGTTTAGCTTCTCTGTGTCATTCTGTGGGTGCTGGGGCTCCAGAAGTTGTTCAGAGTCCCCTTTTACATCGTTTGGGGGGAATGTGGGGGCAGAGTGGCTTGGATGAGCTGTTTCTACTCCGCCATCTTGGCTCCACCCCCCCAGTTCTTGATGATGCGGCCTTGGCCTTTAGGCTTTGAGGCCAGCTCTCAGAGCATCCTTTCAGATGTAACTGCCTGAGATAACTGCCCAAGACTCTATGGCACCCAGGAAACAATAGACCTTATTACCATGCTACTTCCAGGATACAACAGACTAAGATAATGATTCCTCTTCCTTCCCGTCCTTTGTCTCTTTGCTCTATAAAAACCTTTCCCTGAGTATCAATAAATGGAGTTCATGGTTCTTCCTTGAGCTACCCACATGGCCTGGTCTTTTCTTATTCACGTTTCCGAATCGTGCTAAGTGCTGGACACTGAGCAGCCCACGGCACTAATGGCAAAGTCGAAGGAGGTATGGGAGAAGATATGGGAGAGAGCAGATTGGATGAGGGGATATCTAGTGGGACTGCTATTCTGGGGTGGTGGGTAGGGAAAAAATGGGGGGAAAACGTAACTCACAATCTGGTGGAAATGAATGATGTAAACCAGAAGTTAATAAAGCATTTGTTTAATTAAAAAAAATTCTTTGGGATATAGACCTAGTAGTGGTATTGCTGGGTCACAGGTTTTATAGCCTTTTGGGCATAGTTCCAAATTGCTGTACAGAATGGTTGGACTAGTTCACAACTCCACCAACAGTGCTTTAGAGTCCCAATTTTCCCACATCTCCTCCAACTTTTGTCATTTTCCTCTTCTGTCATATTAGCTAATTTGATAGATGTGAGGTGGTATTGCAGGGCTTTTTAAATTTATGTTTCAGTAGTGATTTAGAGCATTTTTTCATATAACTATGGTTAGCTTTGATGTCTTTTTCAGAAAATTGCCTGTTTATATCTTTTGTCCATTTATAATATGGGGAATAGCTTAAATACACTTGATTTAATTCTCTATACATTTGAGAAATGAGACCTTTATCAGAGAAACTTGCTGTAAATTTTTTTTCACAGTTATGATTACTGTATATTTCCTTCCATTTTATTTTCCTGTTTATCCTTCTCTCTTTCCTTTCACCCAATTCCTCCTCAAAAGTGTTTTGCTTCTGACCACTGTCTCCTCCAATCTGCCCTCTCTTCTATCAGCCCCACCTTCTCTCATGCCCTTTCCCTTCTACTTCCCTATGGGGTAAGACAGATTTCCATACCCAAATGAATCTCTATATTAAATCCTCCTCAGGCCAATTCCAAAGGGACTAAGGTTCTAGCATTGTTTGCCACCCTCCTCTCTTTGTGTTCCCCTCCACTGTAAAAGATCTTTTGTGCCTCTTTTATTTTATTTTTTTCCTTCTTCTACAATGTTGTTTTTATTTTTAATTTAAGGAATAAAACAAGCATCTCCATAACATAGTACAATAAGAAAGATGATTGCACATGAAACTGTAAATCTGGTATGCAAAACTTGCTATTTATTTTGAATATACAACATTATTGTGTAAATTTCTTTTTTTTCTTTTTTTCTTCCCTTTCCCTTCCTCCCCCCAGATGGCTACCATTAGACACAAGTTTGTATGCATGTGTGTGTGTGTGTGTGTGTGTGTGTGTGTTCTGTACCTACTTCTATTTATCAGTTGTTTCTCTGGATGTGGATAGCTTCTTTCTTCATGTCCTTTTTAGTTAATTTGGGTATTTATAATAGTCAAAATAACTTATTCACTCAAAGTCATTCTTTGCCTTAGCTACATAATTACCATTTGTTTATTAGTGAGGCATTTGTCTTACATTAGGTGACCTAGGGGCAACCCCAAACCTTCTGATCAATAGAGCTGATGAGCAAGCCCTTTTAGGAAGTGTCCATTGTCTGTACTGTTTCATCCAGCACTTCAATTTCCAGGGAAGTGACTTTCTCAGTAAGAATAGCAGTTGTGCCTTTCTCACACTTGTACCTGCCAAACCTGCTTCCCTTCTTGTTGGGAATATCAAATGGATGGAGAAAGTCCAATTTGGACTTGCTGATAACACAGAGGTCTATGTTGCTTCCGGATCCCAAGTCATTGAAGATCCCAGCTGAGATGGCCTCACTTACTAACTTCTTGGCTTCTTCCTCCTCCATGTCTGGTTTAAATTTATCTTCAAATACAGCCATTGCTGCCAAAGACCCAGAACCCATGGTGACATAAGGCAATTTATCAGTTGATCCATGAGGATAGATGCTGTAGAGGTGAGGTCCAGTAATATCTACTCCTCCTAAAACCAAGGCTGCACCAATGTAACCTTGATACCTAAAAAGCATCTGTTTAAGCATTCGATTAGCTGTAACAACTCTGGGTAGGCGTCCAGTAGAAAGGGACTGGAGCTCCAGGTTGGAAGAAATCAGCTGAGTTGTCATGTCAGTGTCTGCTGCAGTCCCAGCACCACAGCAATAAATATTAGGAGATATAAAATGTATTTTTGAACAGTTCTTGTCAGCAACAACCATTCCTTCTGTTGCTCTAGTATCTGCCCCAAGAACTATGCCATCCTTGTATACCACTCCAGCAATGGTAGTGCCTGTTTTCCGAGCTGTTGGAAGTTTATAGCCCTTTTTCGAAAACTCAGCTTCAAGGATGGCATTTCTGCGGCAATTATCGAAAGAGAAACCGCCGGCCGGAGCCTGGCACACGGAGACAGCCGCCATCTTTCCCTGGGGAGCACTTCCGGGCCGGGGTGGGGCGGGACCTTAGGAGCAGGCGCCCAAAGTCATTCTTAAAAAAATATTGCTGTTACTGTATACAATGTCCTCTTGGTTCTGCTCATTTATCTCTGCATTATTTCTTGCAAGTCTATGTTTTTCTAAAATCATTGAGCTCATAATTTCTTATAGCACAGTAATATTCCATCACAATCATATACCACAACTTGTTCAGCCATTTCCCAATTGATAGGCATCCTGTCAATTTCTAATTTTTTGTCACCACAAAAAGAGCTGCTATAAACACTTTAGATTTTAGAACACATAGACTCATTTCCTTTTTCCCTTTGGAAACAGACCAAGTAGTAGAATTGCTGTATCAAAGGCTATATAGGTAGTTTAATAATACTTTGGGCATAATACGAGATTGTTCTCCAAAATGGTTGGATCAATTCACAATTGAATTGATCCATGAACAATTAATATTTCTCTAATTGTTTAAATCTGATTTTTTGTATAAAAAGTTTTTTTTTAATGAATTTTGTTTATATAGTTCCTGGGTTTGCTTTGGCAGGGGATACTCCAGGTATTTTATGCTGTCTAGAATTATTTTAAATGGGGTATTTTTTACTATCTTTTCTTGCAGAGTTTTGCTTATGACATATAAGTATAATTATGATTTAGGTGGATTTATTTTATTTCTTGCTACTTTGTTAAAATTATTCATTGTTTCAACTGACTTTTTAGTTGAGTCTTTGGGATATACCAAGTATATTATCATATCACTGGCAAAAAAGATCATTTTATTACTTCATTCCCTATTCTGATTCTTTCTATTTCTTTTTCTTCTCTTCTTGTTATTGCTAGGGTTTCCAGCACAATATTGAATAATGTTGGTGACAGTGGTTTTTCAGGTAATTCAATAATTCTTAAATCTATTTTCTGGATCAGTTGTTTTTCCAATGAAATATTCTACATGTTCTATTTTTTTTCATTCTTTTGATGTCAGTTTATTGTTTTTTGATGTCTCATGGAGTCATCTGTTTCCACTTGCCTAATTCTAATTTTTAAGGATTTATTTTCTTCTGTAAGCTTTTGTACCTCTTTTTTCATTTGTCTAATTCTGCTTTTTAAGGAGTTCTCTTCAGTGGATTTTGTGCTTCTTTTGTTATTTTTTTATTTTTTGGCTCTTTTTGGAGGGCAATTGGGGTTAAGTAACTTGCCCAAGGTCACATGGCTAGGTTTTTTTTTGTTTGTTTGTTTGTGTGTGTTAAGTGTCTGAGGCCGGATCCAAACTCAGGTTCTTCTGACTCCAGGGCCGGTGTTCTACTCACTGCGCCATCTAGCCGCCCTTGCTTCTTTTGTTATTGACCTGTTCCATTTTTTAAGGTGTTATTTTCTTCAGCATCTTTGTGCCTCCTTTACCAAGTTATTGACTCTTCTTTTTCATTATTTTCTAGCATCACTCTCATTTCTTTTCTCAATTTTTTCCTCTGTCTCTTTGTGTGTGTGTGTGTGTGTGTGTGTGTGTGTGTGTGTGTGTGTGTGTGTGTTTAAAATCCTTTTTTTGAGCACTTCCAGGAATTCTTTTTGGACCTGTGACCAATTCCACATTTTTCTTTGAGGCTTTGGATGTAAGTGTTTTGACTTTGTTGTCTTCTTCTGAGTTTGTGTTTTGATCTTTCCTATCACCATGGTAACTTTCTATGGTCAAATTCTTTTTGTTTGTTTGCTCACTTTTCAGGCTATTTCTTGACATAACTTCATGTTAAAGTTGGACTCTGCTCCAGGGCAATGGGGGAGCACTGTCCTAAGCATCTGGGTTGTGTTTTTTTTTTCCAGAACTAGTTCTGAGGTTCTATAAGTTTTCAGTCCTTCCTAGGTGGTATGATCTAAGGAGAGTTGTGGTCACTGCTCTCCTGGCCTCTCTCTGGTCTGTGAGAGACGACAAACACTCTTTTCTACCCAGGAACTGTGATGAAGGTCCTTGCTTTCCAGTAAGTGCAGACTTTAGTGTGGTGGTGCTCCTCCTTGCCCTGGTCTGTGACCCAGAACCACATACAGGTGACAGAGTCCTGCACCCAATGCCAGCAAAGTGTCCCCTGTAATATACTTCAGACTAGTTGTCTGGCCTCTTTCTGTAGGGGGTCTGTAGGTTGAGAGCTCCAGAAGCTCTAGTTGCCAACTCAGTTGTCTCCAAGGTCTGCTGTTGGCTTGCTGGACTGCACTCCACTCCCACCCTAGTGAGATAGACCTTTCCTGATGACTTTCTAAATTGTCTTGGGCTGGAAAATTGCTTCACTCCATCCTTATGTTGGTTCTGTTGCTCCAAAATTCATTTGGGGGCATTATTTTAAAAAGTTGTTTGGAGAGAAATTTGGGAAAGTTCAGGTGAATCCTTGTCTTTACTCCACCATGTTCTAAATTTGTCTTAATAATTTGATTTGAGGTATATTTTATATAGCTTGCTTTAGGCAGGTTTTGTGAGCCTTTCCCCAAGTTTCAAAATTGCTAGTTACGGTTCTGGGAAGGCTTCATGGAGGAAATGGCATCTAGCCTCTACGAAGGAAAAGGACATCAACCCACAGAGATAGATATTGGTTATTCTATGCATGGGGCACAATATGTACAAAAGTAGGAGAGGGCTTCCTCTTCCCTTGAGCCATCCTAGGTAATCATTTAAAATGGTGATGTATTCTCTTGATCCAGAGAACCCCACAAAATCATGCAAGCCAAGGGGTTCAAATCTCTGGGTCCACTTCAAGAACACCCGTGAAACAGCCCAAGCTATCAAGGGCATGCATATCCGAAAAGCTACCAAGTATTTGAAAGATGTCACATTGAAGAAACAGTGTGTTCCCTTCTGTCGATATAATGGTGGAGTTGGCAGGTGTGCCCAGGCTAAGCAATGATTGGTCGGTGGCCCAAAAAGAGTGCTGAATTCTTGCTGCATATGCTTAAAAATGCAAAGTAATGCAGAACTGAAGTGTTTGGATGTGGATTCTCTTGTCATTGAGCATATCCAGGTTAATAAGGCTCCCAAAATGCGACGGCGTACTTACAGGGCTCATGGTTTAATCAACCCATACATGAGTTCTCCCTGCCATATTGAGATGATACTTACTGAAAAGGAAGACTGTTCCTAAACCAGAAGAGGAGTTTGCTCAAAAGAAAAAGATATCCAAAAGAAACTGAAGAAACAAAAGCTTATGGCATGGGAGTAAATGTGACATTAGAGTGCAAATAAAAGTGAAATAAAAACAAAGCAAAAGAATAAGTAGGAGAGGACAGGATGAAATGGAGGACTAATGAGTAGCTCATTTTGAATTGGAACAGAGTAAGTGAAAGGGCATGCTGTAAAATAAGGCTAGGAATCTAGGTTAGTGCACGATTGAAAAGAACTTTCATTGTCAGAGATTTTATACATTATTTGATAAACAACGGGGTGCCACTGAAATTTTTTGAGTAGGAATGTGATATGAGTAGGCCTGTGTGTTGTTAGAAAAATTAATTTGGTAACAATGTAGATTAAAAGATGTAGTATGGGGTGGCTGGTTGGTGCAGTGAATAGAGCACCAGCCTTGAAATCAGGAGGACCTGAACTCAAATCTGGCCTCAGACACTTGACACACTTACTAGCCATGTGACTTGGGGCAGGTCGCTTAACCCCAATTGCCTTCCAAAAAGAAAAAAAAAAGATTCAGTTAAAAAAATTAAAATTTTTTTAAAGATTAAAAATTAAAAGATTGAAAATAAAAGGGAATGCAGTGGATAGAGCATGGGCCCTGGAGTCAGAAAAATCTGAGTTCAAATCTAACCTCAGACACTTACTAGATTGTGACTCTGGGCAAGTTACTTTACCCCAATTGCCAGTGTGTGTGTGTGTGTGTGTGTGTGTGTGTGTGTGAGTCAAAGATTAATAAGACAAAAATGCTGGACACCTGTGCCCCTGAACCAGATTAAAATGTAACTGGGAAAAATTTAACAAAATAAATAAAAATGTAGTAGAACATAGATAATGTTAATGTGTTGTTTTCTAATTTTGTATGCTATGACAGGGATCCTTCTACACCAGTTTTTTGTTTTGTTTTGTTTGACACTACTAGTATAAAGGATAACTTGTAGAAGGGAGAGCTTGACTTTATTCCAGGTAGGAGTGTCATCACTAATGTTCCTAACAGTCTTTCTTCCTTCCTTCCTTCCTTTCTTTCTTTCTTTCTTTCTTCCTTCCTTCCTTCCTTCCTTCCTTCCTTCCTTCCTTCCTTTCTTTCTTTCTTTCTTTCTTTCTTTCTTTCTTTCTTTCTTTCTTTCTTTCTTTCTTTCTTTCTTCCTTCCTTCTTTCCTTCCTTGGCAATCACAATAAGTAACTTGCCTAAGTCACATAGCTAGTAAATGTCTGAGGCCAGATTTGAATTCAGGTCCTCCTGACTCCAGGGCCAGTGCTCTATCCACTGTGCCATATACCTGTGACAATCTACTTTCAAAGTTCTTACTAGGTTAGTTAACCTGGTCTTGTTGATGTTTCTCCTTTCTCTCTCTCTCTTTTTTTTTTTGAAGCGATCCCATCAAAGCTCTCCTTGGGAAAAATGGTCAAACAGTATGATATTTCTCACTTGCACCCATATGCCTCATGTCCTCATGCTCTCACTTTCCCAGAGTCCCCCAGACCAATATTCCACCTGGCGTACTCCCCCTGACCAGTGTTCAGAGCTTTATTTTCTCTACAAACTCTCAGGTCTATATTCCCAGCTCTAGCTGTCTCCTGAACTTCATTCCCCAATCATCAACTTGTTCTGTTCCTATTTTGATAACCACCTCTATATAGTTTCATTTGTACTTTTATGTATTTTATTTTACGCATTTAAAGACATTATTCTGAAAAAGAGGCCATAGACTTCACTGGATTGTCAAAGGGGTCCATGCCATACACCCCCCTACAACCTCCCCACCCCTACTCCCTCAACACCCCCCCCCTCTCTCTCTCTCACACACACACACACACAATATTAAGAACCTCTGATCTACAAAAAGTCAAGGAGTAAAACAAGGGAAAAGAATGTATGCCAACCATCAAGAAGAGATTAGTAGCAGAGAAAAGTATTACACATACTAGTAAGGCAAGGGGTAGCATCTCAATTAATCAAAGAATGAATTAAGAAAAAAAAGAGAGACTTGAGAAACCAACTAAAAATATTTTTCAGTTGTAGGGAAACATTTAATCTGGTCTTTGTTGTGGATGACAGAGAATCCTTTTAGGGGAGCAAAGCAGCAGGTCTGACTATCTAAAAAGTATCATCTGGGAAGATGGGAAATGACTCCAAAGTGAGCTCTGTGCTGGCTCTATGTGGTCCTAAGGTTTTCTTCTGATATTTTGTGCAGCAGATCTTTCCCAGAAGATAAACCTATGTAATCCATCAAACAGATGTTTGCTATAAAGACTGGCAAAAAAAGAGTTTAACTGGAAAGGTGACATATATAATAAAAAAAGGCAAGGGTGGTTAGCCTTATCTGGGCCTGAGTTTATAGATACAGAAGGGACAGATGCTTAATCTCATTCATTCACTTCATTCATTCATTCATTCATTCATTCATTCATCAGATATTTGAGATTTTTGTTTGTTTTTTCCCTTGAAGTCAAGGACTGTATTGTTTGTATAGGTATCCACAGTTCTTAGCACAGTGCCTGCACATAGTTAGTGCTTAACAAATGATTATATATTCATTTATTCATTCATTCATACATATATATGTGCATGTATATATACACATATATATGTATGAATGAATATATGAATATATAAAGAGAGGGAGGGAGAGAGAGAAAATCCAGGTTTCAAAACAAGATAAAAATAATAACAGTGACATTTTGTAACAAATTTTCAGTTTGCAAAGCTAATTAATCAATTTGCAAAAGACTCACCTTATAGGGGCATCTAGGTGGCACAGTGAATAGAGCACCAGCTCTGGAGTCAGGAGGACCTGAGTTCAAATCCAGCCTCAGACACTTAACAACAAAAACAACTGTGTGACCTTGGGCAAGTCACTTAACCTCAGCTGCCCTCCAAAAAAGGAAAAAAAAGAAAAAAATTAAAAAAAAAACTCACATTAGGATTTGTAATCAAACGTTTGTAAAACATCTACCATGTATGAGATAGTGTGCTACACTCCAGAGGAGATACAAAGATCAATAAAACAGCGTCCCTGTGCTCAAGAGAATAGCCATGGCAAATGGTTGGGGGACCAGCTTTTTTACCTAGAAGGATAGTGGAATATTTCAGAGTTTCATCACCATTTTTTCCTATGTCAGGATAGACAATGGTCCTGTTTTTGGAACCCAGTCAGACAGATACTGTTAGTAGACAAGTCTTCTCAGAACTCTCTCATCCATTTAGAATCGTCCTGTATTTTAGAACATTTAGAACATGCATTTATAAGCAGGTAACTCTTAAGTCCCGGCAACTATTACCCTTTTCCTGACTTATAGTATAGGCAGTCATTCTACTTACTCAGGACCACCTCAAATGTACACCCGAGGTACAGTAGAATCAGGTCATCTTCCTCTTCCCTATTTCATACATTTTAGCTTTGGGGAATTATATGCAACCTCATGGCGGGAGAGAAATTGGGAAGTGGACTCTTGACAGGAGACTCTATCAGTGTGTAGAGTTAACAAAATATATAAAAATAATAAAAACCTATAATCTCTCTTTTCTCTATAGGCTTCTTCCCCTATAACAGGCTCTACAGTGTGAGAAATCAAATCCATTTACAAGCCTCCCTTCTAAAGACATCTTTACTCTGATGTCAGAGAGACCATGGCTGTCCTTAAAGTGACCTTCACCAAATACAGACGGAGCAAGCTGGCCCAGATATTATGGATTCTTAACTGGCTGTCTGTGATGACAGGAGTCATGCTCTTCAGTCTTGGTATTTTCCTGAAGATTGAGATGAAGAAGCGAATTGAGGTGTTGGCCAAGGGGGACATCAGTTCCGCCTCCGACATGCTCATCTCAGTGGGCCTCATTGCTTGTGTCATCAATTTTCTTGGTGGCAAGATCTGTTATGACTGTTCTGATGTGTACAGGTACAGACGCTGGAGGCTGGTCCTGCTTCCCTACATTGCCTTTGCCTTCTGTTTCACGCTTTGCCTCCTTGTGGGTTCATTTATGTGCTATACCACAAGGAAGGAACTAGAGGAGTCTTTGTATCTGGGTCTGAGAGAAGCCATTAAGTTCTACAAGGACACAGACATCCCAGGACGCTGCTTCCTGAAGAAGACCATCGATATGCTGCAGATTCAGTTTCAGTGCTGTGGCAACAACAGTTTCAAGGACTGGTTTGAGATCCAGTGGATATCGGATCGATACCTGAACATGGCCTCGAGGGAGGTTGTGGAGTGAGTGGCCCCAATGGGGATGGAGAGAGCTTTGCCCACAGAAGGAAACAGGGAGTAGGCCCTGACAGAGGAACTAGTCTTCTAGTAGCTCTATGAGTGCAATTTCCTCTCTGGGCCACAGGCTGGTTCTAGAAGGTAGCAACTGGGCCAGAGAAGATAGTTCAGTGGGAGGATAATGGGGTAGCCGGGATTAGGGTTGGGAGGTCCTGAGTCTTCTAAATCTAAGGCCTCTTAGGTCTTTTAAGGTCTCAGGATGATGCTTACCTGTATGAACCTCAGGCAATAATAATCAATCAATAAACATTTATCAGGCATCTACTATGCACCAGGCTCTATGCTAAGCTCTGAGAATACAAAAAGCAGCAAAAGGTAGTACTTGCTGGAACTTACAATCTAGTTGGGAAGACAGAATGCAAACACATACAAACAAAGCCAGCTCTATACAGGATAAATAGGAAATAATGAATAGAAGGCACTGGAATTAATAATAGCTAGCACTTATACAGCTCTTTAGGGTTTGCAAATCCCCAACCTTCGGAGATAGGTGATGTAATTTTTCCCATTTTATATATTAGAAGACTGAGGCTGAGGGGTTAAAGACTTGCCCAGGTCACAGTTAATCATATGTCTGAAGCCAGCAATTCACTTAACATCTCCCAGACTCAGTTTCTCCGCTTCAGAAGGGTTGGAGTCCATACCCCTAAATTTCAGCTCTAAATCTCTGATCCTCTGATCCTAGTCTCCCTGTCTCAGAATATGTAGAGACGCTCACCACAAAGCAGATCATTTAGGAAGTTAGGGGAGCCCATAATTTAAACAGAACTCTATAAAAATTAAATGTCTCGGAAAGTAGTTCTACTCTTCTCTAAAAACTGCTTGGTTCAGTAGGAGGAGTACTGGTCACAATATTCCATTCAGCTGGAAAGATGCCCTAACCATATTGCTTTTCATAGAGGGATCTCAAAGCTCATTACCTGGTTTGATTATCCCCATATTATTCATTTCATCTGTAATCCTGAATCCATGATAAGATGAGCTAGGCAAAAACCCACCTACTTCAATGCAGCCATCCTGAGCACCAGCAGAAAATTAGGGTCCAGCCAGGTGGGGGGTGGGATGGGTGGGAGGGAATTATAAGCAGCCTTTTACAATATATCTACTGTGGTAATGTTTTGCATAGCTAGACATGTACAACACATACTGAATTACTTATCTTCCCAGAGGGAATGGGTGACAAGGGAGGAAGGGAATGGATCTGAAATTCGAGGTTTTAAAATTAAATGTCTCAAATATATAAAAATACTATTTTGCATGTAATTGGGAGATAAAATGTTCAGGCATTGAGGCGCAGAGACTCACCTCACCCTAATGGTAAAGTCGAAGGGGGTATGGGAGAAGATATGGGAGAGAGCAAATTGGATGAGGGGATAGCTTGTGGGACTGCTATTCTGGGGTGGCCGGTAGGGGAAAAATGGGGAAAAAATTGTAACTCAAAAGCTAGCAGAATTGAATGATGTAAACCAGAAATTAATAAAGCATTTGTTAAAAAATAATAATAATAATTTTAAAAAAAGAAAGAAAATTATGGTCCAGGAGCTCTTGGCAGCAGTGATTGCCTATTCCCTAACTTCCCCATGTCTCCAGGCCAGGAGTCTGTTCTTGGTGTCCTCTCTGAATAGTATGTGTGTACTTTAAGGGCTTTCACTCAAGGAGCACTGATCCCTCAAAAGCTAGGTCACACCTGTTGTCAGGCGTGAATCTTAGAAGACCTGGCCTGTGGCATACATTGTTTTAGTGGTCAGTTCTTTACCATCTTACTAATCTGTTTTCTAAGTAACAGACATGTCAATTAATTCAGCAAGCAGGATAGAAATAACCATTCTGGTCAAAACTTGCATTTTTGTCCCATTGCCACATGGGTGCGGTATTTATTTTTGGATCTGTCCTCCCAGGGAGAAGGCACTGCAGGGTTACCTACATCTGAAATAGTCTCACAACTTCTAAAACAACCTTAGCTTTTTTCCCACCTACCCAGTTTGAATAAATGAAAATTTGTGGTCTCTGCATCTCCTTCTTTGGGAGGTGAGGATAGGCGTCTCCAGTTAGTCAAGCAGGTCAAGAATTGTCTTGATGTCAGTCATTGTTTCTTGCTGCTTCTGTCACTCTAGCCGCCTGAAGAACAACATCGATGGGAAGTTCTTGGTGGATGGTGTTCCTTTCAGTTGCTGCAACCCCAGCTCCCCACGACCTTGTATCCAGCACCAGCTCACCAACAACGCTGCCCATTACAGCTATGATTTTCTCACCGAGGAGCTGAATGTTTGGATGAGGGGCTGCCGAGAAGCCCTGTTAGATTACTACACCCACATCATGCGTTCCATTGGATTGGTGGTGCTTATCATCTGGTTATTCGAGGTAAGCACAATTCCCAGAAAGTTTTCTCCGGCCAAAAAAAAAAAAAAACAACACAGATATATCTTCGTTCAAGTGGATTGATTGTCCTGGTTTGTCCTAAGATCTGTAGGTGTCATACTTTCCCCATCCGCTATGCTTAGCACAGTTCTAGGCACATAGCAGATGCTATACAATGCTTATTGTCTTCCCCTTCCCTCCTCCTATCCCAGAACCATCAGCTCTTTCTCCAACTTCTTCCACTAGAATTGACTTCCATCAGCAGGTAGTTATGGGTCATACCTAGGGAAAAAAGAGCTGGGCTGGCAATAGGAAGAGCAAATAAAGTTGAAGGATAATTTATAAAGCTAGAAAGGGAAGGAAGAATAATTAAAGTTTAAAAAAAGAAGTTAAAAGGGACAAGAGGGAGAAAACAAGTAAGGAGGAGGTCAGATGTAGGACAGAGAGAAACAAAAAAATATAGGAAGTGAGAAAAACAGAAGAAAAAGAAGGAAAAGAAAAAGAGAATGGAAGATTGTAAAAGTAAATAAAAAAATGAGAATAAAAATATGGAGAGAAAAGGAAGAAAGGATTTGATCCTTACAACAATCCTGGAGATGATATTATTATCTCCATTTTGCAGTTGAGGAAATGGAGGAAGAGGTTAAGTGACTTGCCCAGGGTCACACAGCTAGTAAGTATCTGAAGCTAAATTTGAACTCAGGCCAAGTACTTTATCTTGCTATGAAAAGAGATAAGAATAGAAAGTTCTAATTCAGGAAAGAATGTGAGGGTTGGATGAGTGGGATTGAATAGATAAACTGAAGAAAAGAAAGAGTAGTTCAACAATTTTACATATTAGTTGGTGGGTGGAAGAGTAGAATCCATTGGACGTGAACAAGAGGTGATGAGTATGAGAGAATGTATGGGAAACAGGAAGAATGGAGAAAAATGTAGAATGCCCTTGAGAATGAAATAACTGCATCCCGTTATCGACAGGATGAACTCTTGTGGGGGAAGACACGAATTAGAAAAGATAAAAATTCATACATGGGGAAGGAGTGGGTTCATTCTACTAGGGAATGACACCTGTTAAGTGTGGGTGGCATCTTCGTTTGAGGGGCTGTTTTTAAAATGTGTGGCATTTGTTAACTGTTTATTTCTGTATAGCTCTGTGTTCTCACTGGTGTTCGATACCTACAAACATCATTGAAGAATGTACCCCTGGATAAGCCTGAGTTGGATTCTGATGGGTGGATCCTTGAAAACAACTTTGTAGAAACTGTCAAATACAATTTGAATTTAATCAAAAACCTTGGAAAAGCTGACCAAGTGTCCAGTCTCTGAACTGCCAAATCTCAATAAGGACATCTAAAATAATAACTAGGGGCCAAATAATTCTTAAGTTCAACCAGCTGCGCCTAATTGGGATTGTTGGAGAGATTAATTTCCACATTTACAAAAAAAAAGCTGTCAATGGAAGAAATGATATTCGAATAGGAAGAATGACCCTGGCCATAACCCAAGAAGTGACAAATTCAGTGGATGAGATAGTTCTTGTCTGTTGCCTTTGTCTCTTTTGTCCCTAGATGAGAATACCCCTTTGATGCTCTAGAGAGGCTGTTTTCCCTCCTCCACCTTTATTCAGACTCCATATTTAACCTTCCTGCTGGTGCCCTATTCCCTTACCCCTCCCTTGACTCTACTGAAAAGAATTGGATATTCCCCTTCGACTTTGCCCCTCAGCTTCAGTTATCTCTGGTGTGGGTCAGTCCCAGAAGGCTGCCCACCCTGTGGGACAAATTCTGCAATACTCTCTGAAGACTTTTGGTTCTTAGCCTTGGGGCTGAAATCTCTTATGTGTGTTGTGTCCCCCAATTAGAGTGTGAACTCCTTAAGAGCAAGGACTGTCTGTCTTCCTTCTTTATTTGTAACCTCAAAACAATAAATGTACTCTCTTTGTCTCTCTCCCAATCCCCCCAACTCCACTCTGTTGGAAATGGTAAAGTCTAAAATGACAGCTTGGTGATTTTAAGGAGAACAAACCTTTCACTTTCACTAAAGCCCTCCTATAAAGCACACCACACTTTGGAGATGACCTCGATTTTCAAATAGGCATTTTCGAGCACCTGATTTATTCTACCAATGTAACCCTACTCCCAAAGCTCATTGGTAGGAGACTCTATCCTCATTGGTGGAGATGCATGCCCTGTGCCCATGTGCAGTTGGCAGAAGCCACAGAATACTGTGCCACAGAAACCACTTTACCTTGGAAGGTCACTTCACCCATGGACTTCACACAATGAAAGTACCCTTGGCCCCTTCAGCCTCTCCCTTGGATTGGCTGGTTCCTCCTAGAACCTCTGTGCAGGCCAACCATGTCTTCCTTCTCCAGGTTGCACTTCTAATTCTCCAGACTTTCTCTACCAAGTCTTCCTTCTGTCCTCTTCTTCTCAGCTTCCTTTTTATGTGTCGTCTTCCCTATTAGAATGTAAGCTCCTGAAAGGTAGCTACTATCTTTCTTTTGGCTTATACATATAATTATTCCTAGTGTTTAGAAAAGTGGTCTGGCGGTTAATAAAAGCTTATTAACTTGACTTTTTAATTGAATCTCTAATTTTCTTAAACGTTGGTTAATATTCATTATTTCTTTAGCCAGTGGCTTTGCATACTGAGCCATGATCTGTATGCTCTATGTGCTGTGTATACAGAATACAGAGAAGGTGCTTTTAGCCCTTCCAGAGAAGGGTATAAGTTTCTAATTCTCCAACTGGGATTAGTAGGCTGAGCTGCCCAGATACAGCAGCTGCTGAAATACATAAATAAGTATGACTCATGCCGACCTCTAGAAAAGGCTTGGTTAAAGGAGACAAACAAACAGTGGTATACAGCCGCAGAATTGATTTCTTATTCCCTTAAGGTTAGCATTACTTGCTCAAGGAGTATGACTAAAGTCCTGACTGAAGAACAAAAGGATGAGAGAGCTTAAGTACATTTTCAGAACATCTGTGTTTTCTTTACCATTGACATTTCATAACAAAGTATATGTTCAGAAAATCTTAAGGAAAAGTCCCATCCTTAAGAACCATAAAATAGTCCTCTTCTGGAAGGAGAAGGGTTCTCTGAGGGCGAGACAAAGCTGGGTCTCTTTGGAATTTATGATCTCTGGATGCCTGTGTTAAATCCTACTCCCAGCCTTATCTGGTCTCTGGAGTGGCTGAGATAGAAAGAGAGCCTTTTTTTGTAAAATGAGGCATAGCAGTCTGTTTGATTAATTCAAACTTTGGCCAAAATGTGATATTAAATGATTATCACTCACTAGAGGCCTCTTGGCCTGTTTGTCATCATTGATAAATACACAAAGTAAACTATTTCTTCTTAGGGCTATATAGGAAAACACTAGTTTTGTAAATATAAGAGGTGATGATGATATTTTTAAATGATGGGTTGAAGCCATCCATCCAGCAATCTGGGATAAAGTAGAACTTGAGTACTCTAATATACATATTAGGTGTTTTGTTGACACTTTCTCCCCAGCTCCTAATCTCCAATTTATCTTGTACAAATCCTGAATGAGGTTTAAACTTGTATTCTGATTGACTTTATTGGCTTATTTTTGCCTCACCTATCCCCTTTTGGGGCCGGAGTGGGTTAATGGACATGGAATCAGCAGTATTCCATATAGTTTTCCCCCTCTTCCTCCAACCAAATGCCATTCTGTATAGTTGCTAATCATACCAGCCTATTTATGCTACAGTGACCCCTAAAGGATGTTTGCTCTTCCCCTCAGTCCCTGACTGCTGCAACCAATCAATTACTCAATCAGGTATTTATTAAGCTCCTATTCCAAATGATTAAGGCTAGACAATCATTGAAAGGAGGTTGCCGCAGTCAAACTCTCCCACTGCATCCAGGGCCATCTTCAATTGTCCTGATCTCTATTTTGCCACTGGACCCAGATGGCTCCAAAGGAAAAAAATGAGGCTAATGACATTGCACACCTCTCCTTTACTTAAATCCAATTAACTTACAAGTCATAGCATCACATTCCTGATGTCATAGGCTTCTTAAAGGACCAACAACAACACAGCCACAGCCCCAAATGAAATCATGAAAAGCCAAACACAACTGAAACAACTGAACAGTAACAAAAAAATATGTGTTAGGCTCTAGGGATACAAGTGCAAAGAATGAAATTACTAACAAAGAAGCTTATATCCTGCAGCTCCAGGCATATTTACTGTAAAAACTGGATGAATATATTTTTAAATATATGGCAATTTTGTGGTTTTTTTTATGTACACATTTATATACATATGCAGATACATATTTTTCCATTTCTGAGGCTTATGAGGGTGTGGCATACATTAGGTTATTAGGATCAATATGCTATTAAAGTCTTTGGCCATCTTCATGCCCCAGTTTTGGGAACAAATGAAATGAAAAAGCATTAATTCTCTGCTTACTTTGTGGTAAGCACTAGCTTTCTGTTGATGTTGTTCAGTCATGTCTGCCTCTTTGTGGCCCCATTTGGAGTTTTCTCGGCAAAGACACTGGAGTGGTTTGCCATTTCCCTCTCCGGCTTATTTTGTAGATGAGGAAACTGAGGCAAATGAGGTTAAGTGACCTGGCCAGGGTCACACAGCTAGTAAGTATCTGAGGTCAGATTTGAATTTAGGAAGATTAGTCTTCATAACTCCAGGCCTGGTACTGTTATCTATCCTTGTCACCTAGTTGCCCCAAGCACTGCACTAAGCCTTGGTAATACAAATACAAAAACAAAAACAGTCCATGCCCTCAAGGAAATGGCATTCTAATGAAGGAACTACCACCAGTTGGGGAGTGGTGGTCTCCTGGGACACTTTGGTTAGGAAAGTTACTGGGATGGTTGAATGCGGCTACAAGAGAGTAGATTACTTTGTGCCAGCCAGGAACAACAGCAAAACTTATTTAATCACGCCTCAGAGTTCCACAACTAGACAGAGGAAAGAGGAGTGTGGGGGAGTAACAGTAGTTGGTGGAGGTGAGAAGGGAGCGAGGGGAAGGGAAGCACAGCTGAGCTTCTCTTAAACAGTGAGTGTTCTCAGAGAGACAATTAGCATTCAGGAAAGGGACAACAATCAAACCAATACTACTATTCCTGAAAGGAATGTCTTAATTACCCCATGACCCCTCTCACCATTCCTGTGACTTCCCTAGCCACCCTTCCCATATTATTGAATCCCCCTTTAGAATATAAACTCTTTGAAAGTTTGGTACTGCTTCTTGTTTTTTATCATCCCTAGTGCTTGGAACAGTGTTGGAACAGAGTAAACATTTAAGAGGGCAGTGGATAGAGTGCTAGGGCTGAAGTAAGGAAGACTCACTTTTTGAGTTCAAATCTGGCCTCAGATACTTACAACTGTGTGACCCTGGCCAAGTCACTGTAATGGTAATGGTAATTTAAAGATTTTCCCTGCCCCTTAATAGGCTGAATGTAATCACATCCTCCCTGTGGTGGGAGTAGCTGGTGGAACAGGAAGAGGTGGAACTGGGAGGAAGTTGGTCAAAAGCAATTAGGGTGGAGGGAGAGAGAGAACTCAGGCAAGCACAGATCTAGGATTGTGAATGTTTGTGGAAAGGCCCAAGCAGGGGGTAGGCTTTGGGATAGTGTTGCCCTCTGCAGTGTTATTGTGTGTAGATTTCTTTGTTGCTATGATGGATTCAGTTTTCTGGTGTTGAGATTTGGCTTTCTGGTGTCTGAATGTTTTGCTTCTGTCTCCAATATGGAAGGTCTGTTATATTTTGTGATTCAGCACTATGCTGGCATATTCACAGTCGCCATTAGTACTGTGAATATTGACTTGGTGATACAGTCATTTAACCCTCTTTGTCTCAATTTCCTCACCTGTAAAATTAGCTGGAGAAGGAAATGGCAAACCCCTCCAGTGTCTTTGCCAAGAAAACCCCAAATGGGGTCACAAGATGGACACAACTAAAAAATGACTGAACAAAACACTTAAAAAAATGCTTCCTTCATTCCCATTTCTGATTTCTGAGTCTCCTTATTGAGAGTATCCCCAGTCTTGTGGGTTACCTTTCAATGGGTGAGGCTACTGCTTTGTAGTACAGTGTGCTGTGGGAGAAAGAACACTGAACTGAGAAGTCGGAAGAACTGGGTTCGGATCTCATCTCATGCTAACTGTATGAGCCTAGGTAAATTAGAACTCCTCTGCAGCAGTGTCTTCATCTGTAAATGAGGTGACTGGACTTGGGGGATTCTTAGGTCCTCTCTATTTTCTTGGAGACTGCAAGAGTCCTTTTGAAGTGAAGGCAGCCACCTGGTAGTGTTAGCTACTGCTGCCAAAGTAATTTTCCTTAAGTGCAGCTCTGACTATATTACCTCCTAATCAGTAAACCCAGTGGCTTTCCACTGGCCTCTAGAACCAAATACAAACTCCTTTGTTTTAGCTTTTAAAGCCCCAAACTATCTTTTCAGCCTCATGGTGTTTTACTTACCCTCCTGAATCTTCAATTCAGACAAACGGCCTTCTCTCTGCTCCTCACGTCATGTCATTTCCTTTCTCTACGGCTCTATAATGTCTATCCTTTGTTCCTGGAATACTCTCTCCTCACCTCTGCCTCATAAAATCCCCCTCCTCTTCCTTCCACATGAAGACTCTCCTCATCCTCCATTTCATGTTACCTTGGATTGAAAGACTTTGGATTTATTTGCTTTCATTCTGTCTATACACATATATTTCCTTGTGGTCCCCTCTGTTAGAATGTTAAATAGCATGTGGGTAGGGATTGTTTCATTCATTGTATTTGTAGCGCCTGGGACCAGCACAGTGCTGGGCACATAGACGGAGCTTAAGCAATACTTGAATATTTGGAAACCTCATATCCAGTCTCTACCCTCAATATGTTCTGGGTAATGTCTCTTTTCTAGTTTGTGTTGCCTGGCATGACCACATGCTCAAGTAATATTGATACTTAAGGTACTATAGCTCAGTCTTTAACACCAAGGAAAAACTGGGTTTCAGCATTTGTTAGGAATTTTAGTAATTTATTGAAATACAAAAACAAAATTACAGTTTAACCCACATCACTTCACAGACTTGAACAGGTAGATATGCTAATTTTAATGGCGGGAAGGAGAAAATGGCAAAGAGACAGAGAAATATTGGAAGAATACAGAGATAAGTTCATAGATTTAGAGGCCAAAAGGACCCTACAGGTCATACAATTCAGAGATGTGAAATATACATCCTGCAGGCTCGACACTCCAGAACCAAATTAAAATATAACTGGGAAATAGTTAACAAAATAAATAAAGAACACAATAGAACATAGGTAATATTAATGCATGGTTTTCTAAGTCATCATACAGCCTGCTAGGATCTTTACGTATGGTTTTATGGCCCCTGTTCCTATTTGAGCCTGACACCACCGATCTAATCTAACTCTTTCATTTTCTAATGAGGAATCAGCTCCAGCCCAGAGCCTTGGGCTTCCAAATAAGATATAGCCCCAGATTCAATATGCCCTCTAGCCAGCAACCTGCCATGATGCTTCCAGGATGTTCAATTCTGCCCCTCCCAAACTATCTCTGGGAGCAATAATACCGACACTACCATGCTGGAAAGAAGTGTCAGTCAAACAAAGACTCTCCAAGATACCCTCTATACAAGGCAAGGCTTCTCACTTTTGAAGAGCAACCTAACTACCCAGGATAGAAATTCAGAGAAGTCCCTAGTCCTCAACTCAGGACCATTCAGAGAATACTGCTTCATCCTATAAATAATGTCCAAGGCAGGGCACACAGGGCCTTCCTGACCACCCCCTTCCCCCCAGTATCATAACTGGTGAGCGGCTCATATGGTCCACTAAGTCTAGCAGACTTAGTCATGGTTGACTTTACATATCAGCCATCTTCTTGCCATTGCCACCTCTGAAACCATAATCAAATCAATACTGTCACTATGGCCAGGCTACTGGAAAGGGTACATCAATCTCTTATCCTAGGGCTCCATCTAGCACTGCTATGACTTCCCAAATCAATCACACAGACACTACTTCCCTGTATGTGCCTTTCTCAATTAGAATGTAAGAAGCAAGGTTGGTCTTATTTCTATATAAGTTTCTATGGCACTCAGCACAATTAGCATAATGTAAGCACTTAAACATTTTGTCATTTATTCTTTTATGGAATCTTGTATAAAGTAGGACATCAATAAATATATTTGAATGAAGCAAGTCTTTACTTAGGATGCTTTATAAAAGGATAGAATAAGACTGGATGGACTTCAAATGTAGCATAAAATGTAGGTTAGACACAAGGCTATTACTAGGCAAAATTATGAAGCAGAGCTTACTATTCAAATCTGGACTTTTAATACTATATTGTCATATTGTTAATTCCCATTGGTGGCTCCTGCCTTGAAATTCCCTTCTGCTTTTCTGTGCTCCCTCCTCTTTCCCTTCACCCCCAATTAAGACTTGTTTTCAAACTCTTTATTTAGTAAGTTGTAAAGACTGATAATCGTTTCGGGTATTACTACTCCCAAGAATTCTCACTTTTGAAAAGTGATTTTCAAAGCTCTGAAAGTAAATTGCCAACTTTTTGGGAACCCTTTAAAAAACATCCTGACTAAACACAAGCTAGGAAAAGGAAAGAAATCCATGTCATAAAGATAATGTGGTATCTCCCTTGTTGGAGATAAACTAGACATTTCACACTTCAAAAACTTAACTAACAGGTTGATCTAGAAGACTTTTTTGATGTCCAATTTCATATTTCAGATAACAATCCCAAAGAGTATAAGTCACTTTTATTTCCTTTTTAAATATACACATATAATATTTATTTCAAAAAGCACAAGAACATTATACACGTCTTAAATTTACATTTTGCAATAAAAGATATCAATATATGCATCATTTTGAATAACTTCTGAACTTCTGTTCATCTGGATGGAATCTGAATCAGTGGCATGAACACATTACAAACACCATAGATTATCCTCACAGTGAACCAAAATGCATAGTAGGTTATGAAATGATAAATGACCATTAATGGATGACCTCATAGCTCATATATTAGAATAATAAATTAACTATACAGAATCAGGTTTTTCCTACTGCAAAGACTTCCTGCCCCATTTCCCCAGTCATAAGAAAAACATGCTTTTGGAGCATCCTCATCAACAGGTTCCTGGTTCAATAGGAAAAAAAGTGACTTTGTGTGTTCATGACTTCTGAACACACGATCTCCATGCTTGCACTATTCAAGTGCAAACTGCTAGAAGGTGTCTGACACACGTGAAAACTTCTCACTTGATAGCAACGCTGAACACTGAGCCTGCACATAAGTGCCAACACTAAGTTGTGAGTAGGCCACTATGTGCTCGTCTCTTGGGATGGTTTCTTTGGCAGTCAAAATTTTACTAGCCACTACCAGGAAGTTGCTCTGGCAGCCTGGTGGTTTAGCATCAGGATTTGTGAACTGAATGGAAAAGACTACTAAAGCAGGCAGAAATTCTCCTTCTGAAGAATCTGCCTCTGCTTTATAATGTTATTTACACAGGGCATGAATCAGGCTGGAGGTCGACAGCTGGCTGCTGTTGTCTGACACCTAGTCAGCTCTCTCAGCTAAATAGTTAGTGCAACCTGCTGAACTGTAGATGAGACCAAGAAGGGAGAAATCTGTGTGTTTTCATCACATCAGTGAATTTATCCAACTAAGCACTGAACGTTTCCAACCTCATCCAACTTGCCATAATTGGACAAGTTTCCTTCTGCTGAGTTATCTTCTGAATATCTTTTGAGTGCTTAGAATCAAAGCTGTAGAATTAGTCAAGTATCATGGTCATGATTATTGTGATACCTCTGACAGGCTCTTCTTCCCTTTCCCTCAACAAAAGAGAAACAAAACACAAAACTAAATCCTCAAACACCTGGCATACATATTTTTAGCTTCCTTGTTTTTACAGAGAAGTAAAAGGGTAATAAACCATTATACTTAAGTAGAAGACAGTCCTCATCAAGGTCAAAATACATTCTCTGAATAGATCTTTCAGACTCCTAAGGCATAGGAGACATGGAAGCTAACTGAGGGCTTCAATTTATCCTTTTCTTAAAGCTCTGTATAACAAGCTCCCTTGACATAAAAATTATAGCTAAGGACCCAGAAAGCTATAGGCAGATTCTCAAGAGCACTATTATTTAAAAGCAAGGAGGCTCAATTACTGCATGTTACAGTAAGAGAGAGAAACAGACTAGATCATGTCTTTTTTTTGGTTGTCTGTATCTGTTGTACAGCTGGAGTTTATGAGAGGCTGCACGCATATGATGAATTGAAGAATTAAAGTCTTCTGGGAAGACATAAACAGTTACAGAATTGGCCTGATATTTCTATGCTCAGTGGGGAATTGTTTATTATGGTCCTATGGCTACTTAATACCAGGATCTGGGCAGCTTTCTGTCAGCTACATAATGGCACCAGGACAAAGGTGACATTTTTTGTTAGAAACTAGGCCCTGGATAATGGAAAGTGCATTTTTGAAAAGGACTGGGTCCATGATACTGATTACAAGACTCACTGTAACATCAAGGTGACTACACAATTCTAACCCCCAGGGTTTTACAAGAAAAAATAAGCTCTAAGAAAAATCTGCATTAGAGAAGGCAACTTTGACTAAGCAGGGAGTCGGGTTAACTTCTGGTAGCAGCAGCAAGTGGCATATCTAGGGCATTTTCCCAGAAGAGAAATGGCAACTTTTAGTCTTGGAATTTGTCCTCCATTCTAGTAAAATTCTTGTCCTCTATCATTCTTTTTCTGACTGGATATATGGTTATTATGTTCAATTGTAATCTTGTCACTGCTGCTTTTCTTCTGCCATTTCAACACAACTATTGGTCCAGCTGATTAAAGCCAAGCAAGAACAAAAGACCAGAAACAGTCGTAATGAGAATTAGCAGCTCTAGTTCGATGGCTAGTGTCACAAAAACCCAACAGCTTCTTAGACCCCCAAATGCCACTAAATATATTGTCAGAACTATGAAATACCCTCCAATTTCTGGCATGATTATTGAAGAAGGGAAGGCTCTAAAGGGGAAAATGATTTCCTTAAACTATTAGCAGAATCTTAAACAACTGTGGGGCAGACAAGTATATTCTTCGGTGTTTTACAACAGAGACACGTTGATATAGGTATGTATATACTTTATCTTGAGGCATCAAGCTTGCTGATTGTAAGCAAAAATCCATTAAGGGTTATTTTATTGAAAGATGTAAATCAGGAACTGAGGAATGACCCCATTACCACCCCCCCACCCCTCCTCAGTCTTACTAAATGTGTCCAAAGTTCCAGACCCATCTTCACTATTGCCTTCATCTGTGACTCTTCTATGGAACTGGGACTCAAAGTAATTGCCAGTTGAATCCAAATAAGATTTGGTTAGTTTCTTGACTCCTTGCAATTTCTTCTATAATACGATGTTGTTGCCAGAGCAAATGGAGTTTCTGGTAACGCTCACGAGATAAATGCAGGGGGTTGCCCCTCCTTCATAGGAGAAGAAAGGAACACATGTTAGCTGAGTCAAACAGCCTCTAATACCTTCTGGCAGCCTACATACATAGCCTGAGATCTTGAGATGTCTCTGAATCCTGGCACATAGTGGGCGCTTCATAAAAACTCACTCACCTGAGCTGAGACCTCAGGATCACACTGGGAACTGCAGGTTCTTTTCAGAAGAGGAGAGATCGCTGCCCTGCCCTCACCCCGCCATGCTGGTTAGACCAGTGGGATACTAACTGCTTTCAGTGTCAACATGTTGCTTACCAGCACACGGCTTCCCTCCTTCCCCCACTCCCACTCAAAGAAAGAGTCGAACTCTATTTTTACTCTCTGAGGCACTACAGGCCAATGTAATTGGACCAAGTCCTTGAGAACAGAAAGTAGAAAGGGGAGGAAGTTATGGGTGAATGTTTGACTGGGGGTATTGGCTCCCAGTAAGAACTTAATTCTTCCCTTTCCTCTCAAAAAACATCACATTAAGGTAATATTCTGTTTAATATAATGAATTATAGGACAATTATTTACATACGAGTCAAGATGTGATTCTGGGAGCAATTGTTATAGAGCAGTTGACAAAAAAGGGCTCTGGCTTAGATCTAGCCAGTAATGAAGCACAGTGAGATACTTTCTGAAATACTGGAGACCAGTGTACACTCAGCCATTAAAGATTTTCCCCATAACCTGATAATATTCTATTTTCTCAGTTTTCTTCCCTTCATGTCCAGATTCTATTACTCTACAGGACAACAAATGCCATTATGATTTAAAAAGATTTTTAAAACTATAACTTATGGAGTTTCAATTTTCCATTAGAACTACTAGCCTACTCCTTTTGAGGAATATTAAGGACAACAAAAATTCTAGTATAACAACAACAAAAATCAGACTGTGATTTAGAGCCCTTCATAATGGTGCTTAATGGTGATCGGGGTTTTTGGTCATTGATTAAAAATACTTAAGAAATATAATATGCTATCTCACACTTTTGTAATTGGAGTAGTAACAGAAGGTGGCTTCATGTTTAGGAAGAACAAATCAGAAGTAATAATAGGACAAGTCTGCAAACTTATAATTTTTCTTTGTGTTCAGAATTATAATGGTCATTGCAATCTAGATGAGTGCATGTGGCTAAAAAGGATCATGGAAAAGCAGTAAATTCCAGTTCCCTATGACTATGTGACATCATTTCCTTACTTTAGTCCAGGGTCCGTTTCTCCATATTCATCCAGGTAGGGGGCTGGAAACAAGCAGCCTCTGGCTCTGCCTTCAATCAGGACCACTTTGCACTCCCTGATCCTGAAAGAACAAAATGTCACTCACATTATAACAGTATTAGGTTAGGCACTGTGCCAAAAGTAATTCCAAGAAAACAAATTATTTTTTATCCATTACAACCACAAGCACAGACATCCAAATATTGGTGGGCACAGAAGAATCACTGCTTTTATTAATATGTTTAGAAATCAGGGTTATAGAAAAGTCAGTCAGTCAACCAGTCACTAATATATATGTTAGATGTCCTACTTTGTTCCAAGTGATGGAGATAGTCTCTGCCTTTGAGGAGCTCAAAATCTAAGGGGGAGACAACATGCTAATCACTATGTACAAACAAGTTCAAGTAAGGAAAAATTAGAAGGAACCTCAGAGGGAAGGTCCTAGAATTAAGAGGGGTCAGGAAAAGCTTCCAGTAGTAGGTGGGATTTCACCTGGGACTTGAAGGAAGCCAGGGAAACCAGTAGGTTGAGATGAGGGAGGGTATTCCAGGAATGAGGGCAAGTCAGAGAAAATGCCCAGAGCTGAGAGATGGAATGTCTTGTTTATGGAATAGCAAGGAGGCCTGTGTCACTGGATCAAAGAGTAAAGATCCAGTAGGACTAAGGCAAATAAGTTCAGAAGTAATGGCAGTGCATACCAATGGAAGAAGGACCAATGGGAGTCCTATCTTGTCAAATATATCAGAGAGAGGAAAAGGGCTTAGCAAAAGATTTGAATGACATAGCTTCATAAAATTTTAGTGCTGGAATGCCTCTAAGATAGTCTAATGATCTCTAACCAGCCTGGGGTTTAAGTTGAATGTTTTCTCTTTCTAGCTGTCATCTAACAAAGGTCAGAATATTGGAAAGCCAAATCCAAATCCCCAAAAACTAAGAATGGTTTTTACTTTTTTAAATAAAGTTTTATTGTATTTAAAAATGTAAAAAACATTCTTAACTAATGGACAGTACAAAAACAGCTGGCTAGATTTGGGCTTCAGACCATAGTCTGTCAGCCCCAATTTAACACAAGAGAATTCTATAAATTTTATTCCTTCACTACCTATAAGCAGTAAATGTTATTAGGGTGTATAATGCTTTCACATATACTTATATCCAAGTAGTACTCAAAAAGTATTCATTTTTAATAGTATGTGGGAGAGGGAGAATGTGTATATGAGCTTGTGTAGGAGGAAGTAATTACTAGAGATGAGCCAGAGAACTTGAGTAGGAAGAAAGAGAATTCTTGGGGAAAAAATGCACATGGCGATTAAAATATTTTTACATGTGCTATCTCATTTGATCCTTACAACAAGCCTGTGAGATTAAAAACTAAAGAGCCAAAGGACAAGCTGGTTGATTTTGTAGCTGCAGATGCCCCAGGTGAGCCAAATACTAGGTAGGAAATTTGACCTTTGGGCTTTAGCACTCTGTCAGGTCTAAGCGTCCAGGTCCTTATTCTTTCCCCACTTCCCTCCCAGTTGAAATCCGAGAAGCCTCACTGTTACTGACTTCTCTGAAGTTATTTTCCACCAACTACTTTGAATGTATTTTCTATGTATATGGAGAATGAGTTCCCTCAAGGACAATGTTTTTGCCTTTCTCTGTATCCCTAGCACTCAGCATAGTGCCTGGCCTGTAGCAAGCCCTAAATAAGTACTAGACTGACTGAATGAACTACCTAAATGAATTACAAAACTAATAGTTGGTTATTCTATTCAGTTCCTTTTCTAATGCCTCACTGTGTTATAAAAATGAGTTAAAGACTATGCTAGTCTGAAGGTGAGTTCTTAAAGACTTATGTCAGCCAAATGCAAGCACAGGAAGGTCCTGGTAAGATTGGAGGGTCTCAGAACATGAACCTAGTGATGAAATATTGCTTATGTCTGAGGAACTATAAGTTTGGAGAGGTTCATTACTGCATGGTTGACTACCAGGTAATGATTGGGTGAAGGGTTCAACAGACACTTAGTACATCATCTTTTAAGGTGAGGAGGTGGAATTGGTTTTTTATTTTGCACTGGACTGGTTTCATCCACTTGGATGAAAAATGGTTTCTTGAAGTACTTAAGTAATAGCTGAATAATAAAAAAAATTAGTTCTTTTCTCCACATTTTTATTTTTAAAGGTGTTTATCCTTCTTCCCAAGTTTGAATCTTACAAACTCCATGGGCTTATATAGAAATATTCTGGCATAGGCAAAGTACATTTACATGGGAAAAATTGGGAAATGGGAAAAACCATGGAATCTAAGACCTTTAAAAGTTATCTAATCATTCACCTTGCCCTAATGGCAAAGTCGAAGGGGGTATGGGAGAAGATATGGGAGAGAGCAGACTGGATGAGGGGATATCCTGTGGGACTGCTATTCTGGGGTGGTGGGTAGGGGAAAAAATTGTAACTCAAAATCTGGCGGAAATGAATCATGTAAACCAGAAATTAATAAAGCATTTGTTAAAATAAAATAAAGAAAGAAAGAAAGGAAAAAAAAAAAAAAAAGGAAGGAAGGAAGGAAGGAAGGAAGGAAGGAAGGAAGAAACAAAGAAAGAAAGAAAAGTAAAAGTTATCTAATCCAGCACAAGTATTTTAAATGAAGAAACTGAGGCCCAAAAAAGGTAAGTGCCCAAGAAAAGAGTCCTTCAAATATACTAGATTTTTCTCCTCTCCTACCCTGGCAACCTTCTTCTCACATCCCTCCCTCAGATTCCTTTACTTCAAGGTGGTTTTCCAAAAAGCTGGGCTACTGTTACCCTACTGTCCTCTATTTGTTAATCTTATATCTCAGCTTCTTTATGTTTTTTATTGGCTCTAGACAAAAAATTGTCTTTTGTTGAGAGAGAAGAGGTACTAATGGTGGTAGTTAGAAGGAAAAGAGATTACCCAGCTAAAACTCCACCTTCTACAGGAGGATTTTCCTGATCCCTCTTAATTCTAGTGTCTTCCCTCTGCTAATCCTGTATATACCTTATTTCTACATTCTACACAGTGGTTCACATGTTGGCTCCCTGATTAGTTCATGAGCTCCTTGAGGGAGGAGCTATATTATCCTTTTCTTCATATCCCCAGAACATGGTAGGTGCTATTATGCATGTGTGTGTATCTATCTATCTATGCATAGATAGATCTCTATATATTTATACACACACATACAAACATGTATATATGTGTGTGTATGTATATGTATGTATGTATATATACACACACACACACACACACACACACACACATATATATATATATATAGTAAGCAAGTGTTTACTGACTCACTAATATACAAATTTCTAAAATTGAAAAAAAAATTTAAATTTCTGTTTTTCCTGGTTATTTTATAGACGCGATTATTTTATACTTTGATTTATAAAAACAAAGTCTCAGTGCACATCTACAAGACCTTCCATAAAATTATCAAACACTACAGTCATTTGCCACATTTTTCAAAAGAATCTATATTTTACTCTTATACTAACACAAATATACAAACAAATGTCATATCATTATCCATAATTAATAATTATCTTCCAATGTTAGGTTTTTTTGAAGGGTTCTAGATACCCTAAATTTGTCATAAAAATCTCTAGCAACTCATTACTTACTTTAGAAACATGCAGACTCCAGATCCACAGTGAATAGCATGAAAAATGCAGGCTCCAACCTCCTCCCCATTGACAATTTCTTGGCAGCAAATATTCTGAGAGCACAACATGGTTCCACAGAAGAGACACAGGACTGGATGCTTTCGTTCATCATCTGAAGACCTTGGGCACCTTAAAAGCAAAGAGAGAACCTTGAATTGAAGTTGAGGAAAAAAGGTCACAGTGCACAAAATAAGGACTGTTTTTAGGCTTTGTATTATAAAAACATGTGTCTATTTTCTAGAAAGAAAGCTCCTAAAATATCAGGCAATATCTAATCACAGATACTCATCTTCTTTCCTTTAATACCTTCCAAATAAATTTCTTCAAAATATTTCTTGATAATTTCATAGTGAGTAATATTTATTTCAGTTGTAGAAAGAAAAAAAAATTTCATTCAACAAATGAGACAAAATTTGTGGATTTGGTTATACAATAATTTTGTATAAGAGGCTAATTTCTCCCCCCAAGAGAAAATAATTGAAAAAAATATTTTCAGCAAATATGTGATAAAATGTGACTTCTGCAATCTATAACAAACTGAAACAAATCTATAATAGCCATTCCTTAATAGTAAACTGCTTAAAGAGCATGAACACACCATTTTCAAAGGAGGAAATACAAACTGCTAGCTAACAAACTGAAAAACTGTTTAAACTCTCTGCTAATAAGAAAAACACATATTAAAAACAATTTAAAGTGCTTTATAAATGATAGATATTATTATTGTTGTTGAGAGGCAGTGTAGTGTAATGGATAGAGGGGTTAGAAGGAAGACCTGGGGTTAAGCCCTGCTTCTGACATATGTTGGTTGTATGATCCTGGGACTTTAGCAGACTTCATCCTCACTATGTCAGTCATATGCTAGGGCATCCAGAACAGCTAATGCTGACTTACACTGCATCAACAGAACCCAACTGGGTATAGTGAGAGAGGGGTTAGGCCAATTGTGGGGAACCTGCAGTCTTGAGGCCACATGTGGCCTTCTAGGTCCTCAATTGCAGCCCTTCAAACTTCAAAGAACAAATCCCATAATAAAAGGATTTGTTCTGTAAAAGTTGGACTTAGTCAAAAGGCTGCACCCAAGGACCTAGAAGGTCACATATGGCCTCAAAGCCACAAGTTCACCCCTGGGCTAGACCTTCTATTTTTCTTTCCTCAGCAGACCCCATCTGGTGTTTTAGGATGGGTGCCACATTTCAGATGGGACAATGATAGACTGGAACATGTCAAGAGAAGGGTGAGGACACTGGAAATGGTGCCATACATGAATCAGTTGAAGAAATAAGAATTATTTAATTAAAAGAACAAAAGACTTAAGGGGAAAATGATCACCATCTTTGAGTAATTCCTTCTTACCTGAACTGAGAAGCCTGGTTTAGAAGATAGCTGTAGTCGTCTGGAAGTTCTATCAGCTTATTTCTTTTTCTGGGATAGCTAGGTATTTAAAATAAGAGATCACATTTCATATAAGTATAAACTTAAAACATACTAGGGTGAGGGAAGAGAATTAGTCTCCCTCTGCTTTAGATCCTACACTGAATCCTATTATATACTGAACAGAAGGCAAACTAATAATGCTGGGATTCAAAGTCCTCCAACTTGCTCCAGGTTTCTATTTAATTTTATATTTCACTGCTCCTGTGAGCTGGAGAAACCCTGCCTGATGGTTTAGCCCAGCCCAAGTGAATGTATACTAAGAGTTAATGGACTGGAAGGGCCCTGTCCCCTCTCCCCAGATGCTAGCTTGCTGTGGCACAGTTATAATTAAGTTTCCTGACTCTCTGCCATCAATTCCTCATTCCTTATTAAGCAGTTCAGAGATTATACTCATTTTAGTAGTCTACACCACAAGTGTCAACGCTCTATTATAACCAAATTAAAATACAATTGGGAAATATTTAATAAAATAAATAAAAATACAATAGAATATAGATAATATTAATATGCAATTTTCTAAGTCAAAATACAGTTGGTAGAGATCTTTATGTATGATTTAGTGATCCCATTTTTATTAAACACCACTGGTCTAAAATGTCCACTGTCCTATGCCACTGGAGAGAGGGCACCCTCACATAAGTGCCACATCACCTGTCTAAAAATTCTATATAAAAGTTTGTTCTCTGAGTGGCTCTGGGCTTCTGCACAACTGGAATGTGCTGTAAGTCCAGGCCACCAGCCCTGTGCTGCCCACGGAAATGCAGGGAATTGGGGGCCACATACCCATGAAGTTCTCTCTTGGCATGTGTTCTCCTATAACTGCTAGGCTCCCTCCTTTTTGCACTGAAACTCCCCAATGTCAGATCTTCTCTTATCATCCTTAGCCCATACTATACTCATTCTTGCTTTTGAACATACTATTTCCCTTCTTAAATATATTCCTTGCTCCTTTCTACCAATCTAAATCCTACACAGCCTTCAAAGTATCTTCTCAACACCCTCTTCTGTTATAAAGACTTCCCTAAGCATGGAATGATTTTTCTTTCTTTCTGGGAATTCCTATAATAAAAAGTGTGATATACAATAGCACATTTTAATTTACATTGCCTTTTTTTTTCAAACTTATGTATATATTATCTCCCTAAATATCTGCAGTAGGACTGTGTATCCTGCTTTACTTGAGCACCATCCTGGGAACACAGTGTAAAGCTCCGGACGCTAATTGTTAATTAAGATGCAGAGCCGTGGTGTTAGCTCCTGGTTAGGTCTCCAAATAGGGTGTTCTAGCTAGTTCTAGTTCTGTTCTAGTTGTTTTATTAGTTTAGATTATTCTCTCCTTCCTTATAATTCTATGCCCTTCCCTTTGCTATGTAACAGAAAAGTTGACCTCAAGAACAAAGTGGTTGGCACTAGAGACAGAGTGGAGTTTTCTATTCTCTAGGAATATTTACATAAAGAAATATGGGAAATGAGGAAAATGTGGCAAAAGCCTCATTTATGACAGTCTGAGTTCTGTTTGCTCCCAACCCCCCATGTAGATGGTGATGGGATCCAACACCGAGAGGTCACTTCTATGACTGTTTTTGATTAGGGCGATGGTTCCCAAACCATATATACACACCACATACATACTGCAAGGGGTCTAAGAATTCATTTGTACAGCAAATACTATCATTTTGTTGTTTCAAAGGAGTTTGGATGAGAAAAGGAGGTGAGATATTGGGTAAGTAGCTTGAGGAGATGATATGGTCCAGTGAATGTTTTTTAGGGTTGGGTGAGGTTTGGGCATGATTAAAGTCAGTAGAAAAGCAACCAGTTGATGGGAAAAGGTTGATGATCTGGAAGGAAGGATAATTCAAGATGCAATCCACTAGACAAGATGAGATGAGATGGGATCAAGTGGACACATGAAGGGAATACTTCTTTATAAGAGCCAGGGAGGAAAGAAGGAAGAGAGATGAGATCAAGGAGTTGTGAGATGAAGAGAATGGGAAAAGAATTAATTTCAGGCAAAAAACCCACACATTAAAAAAAGTGTGTGTGTATACAATGTATACACACACACACACACACACACACACACACACACACACACTCAATGGGAAGAGAGGATGAAGGAGTCAGTTGGTAGGTACCTTACATGCACAGTGGCAGGCATAATAACTATTTCAGAATGTACAACTTGAGAGAAGAAGGCTGAAAAAGTAAAACCCACCTGACCATGGTTTTTTTTCCTCTCAAAAGGCTGTGTAAAGCAGGATCAGAACACCACCTGGATAGCATAACAACACCAAAAAAAAGGTGAGTGTGATGTCACAACTAAAGACCTACGGCCAAGCACGTGGCTATTTCCTCCTCTCCTTTGTATCCCATTTCTTTTAAGCTGACATCTTGTCCCTTAGCTTATTTCCCTTTAATTCTTTTCTTCTACTGTTGTTATTATGTCACGGTTCTTGGTTATAAAGGTTGAAATGGAATAAACAGAATATACTTGAATAAATTTATATAGGAAATTCAACAGTCCAAAATTCTAAGAAGAATAAAATTCTGACTAAAATTAGCATAACAGTTCAAGACAAATCCTGACAGATTTTAAAACTGATTAGCTGATTGTGGGGAAGAGCAATTTGAGGTACAGGAGAGAAAGAAGGGGAAAACAAGAGAGTAGTAAGAATGGTGGAGAAAGGTGGGGCAAGAAGGGAAGAAGAAAAGGGAGAAAAAAAGGGAGGGGAGAAAATGGAGAAGGGAATGAAAGGGAAAGGAAAGAAAAACAGAGAGGAGGGGGGGAAGGAGAGAGAAGAATGAGAGAGGTAGGAGAAATAGAAGCAAATCATTTATAGAAAAAAGTCTGCAGAAAGTATAAAGTTGAGTGGATGGATGATTAAAAAAATAAATTTTAAAATGAAAAATTTTTTTTGTAAAAAATGGATGCTAGAAATTGAGAAGAAAAGTACACTATCTTCCCTTTTGAGGAAGCAATGCCAGCAGAGTAGATATTTTTTGAGTGAAAGTAGCTAACCTCCTAGTTGGTATAAACTAATACTAGCCCTGTTCATTCACTGCTGATCAGTCCAAAGCAGTCTTCAAATTTCTAAAGCTATGTTTTGTCCCAATACCAACTTAAAATGACATTCTGTCTGCTTAGTACCTCTGGAGCAAGGGGCTTATCGTATCCTGATATTCTTGGAAAAGCAGGAACGGATTGGTGGGTAAGGACAAGTAAGTACAAAGCGCATTGAATTGGCCTTCCTCACAAGCTGTAAGAGAAGAAAAACCCATTTAGTGAGCGCGTTACCCACACTAAACATCATGTTATCACAGTTTCTACCTAGTTTACATTTTTTATAGCTTTATGAAACCTGAAATTTGCAAATAAGTCATCATCTGCACAGTGAAATCATGAGAGAACAAACAAAACATTGGGAAATAATCTGTGTGTTCATAATTGCTTGGGAAAAAGCCACCTACTTTATCAATAATCTTAACAGTTACAAGACATATTTATTGGCTAAAGTGAGGTGTCAGCTAAGAGGTGAATTCACTCCCTCAAGAGCAAAGAACAAAGCTTGCAGAAACATTAAGACCTAGAAGGTTTCGTGACTCCTGAACTCAAATCTTAAAGGCAAAAACCATGTGGATAGTGAATGAGTTAATTCAGAAAACCCCAATAAAAATGGAGTGAGGGTGAAGTTAGAAATACCTCTTGGCTCTAGTGGCACATGACTGCAGAAAGAACATTGGGTTTGGATTAAGAGGCTTGCTTTGATTCTTGACTTTCTTACTTTCAATCTGTATGACCTTGGGGAAGTAAAAATTTCTCTGGGCTTCAGTTACTTCATCTTAAAATGACAAGATGGAACTAGATGCTAAGGTCCCTTCCAGCCTAAAATCATATGATCCGTCACAATAACAGCCAAACTCTTAAGTATTAAGCAACTGGTGGATAAGAATCCAAGATGATCCTGAAAAGCTCAGCTATTTAGCTGACTGTCAAGCAGCAGAATAGGAATCTTAAGTGAGTGTTACTGTAAGTTAAATGGACCTTATTCTTGCTTTTATATTAAGGAATACACATTCCCCAGGTCAGGCATGGAGGGCAAGGGTATCAGGTCATCTCTTCTGTTGCTACCACCTATCACACCCAAACAAAGGAAGAAAGGACACTTGCTTTATAGAAACATACTTCCAACTGCAGCTGGCCTTGCCTCATGTGTGCATTTTATATGTGAAAGGACCATTTTAAACACAGGCCAAGATGTGACTTAGAGAATATGAAGATAGCTTTCTATCTATATGATCTCATTTCTGAATGATCTGAAGATACAACATTAGCATGGGGCCAGGACTAATCCATGAACACAGTGTGAGAACAGATTCCATAGGCAAGTGGTTTTCCTTGAAATTTATTTAACTGTATTGCCTCTATCCTTGAGCTTGAAGGAGAAAAATGAATTTCCTCTGGGAATCCCGAAATTTCCAGCTCTCTGGTTTATTTTCAATACAGAATGCCATTCTTATTTACCTGAAAGTAATTCTTCAGGTGGTGGCACTTTCAGCAAATAATGGAAAAACATAGCAGCACATCGAAGGTAAGGGGTAATGCCAGTCTTCACACAATCCCATAAATACCAACCAGGAACATCACAGCTGATGTATCTATAGGACAGAAATTCCAAAAGAATGTAGATCAAAATATGGAAAGAATGAAATCCTAAGGTCTTAAATTTGTCCTTCATTTTCTTAAAACAACAACAACAACAAAAACAACAGAATTTTTGCCAATATTTTACTTTATAGCTATATGAGACAAAAACATTAAGACTGTTTATTTAGAATTTGTTCTATAATTTTCTTGGAGAAAAATGGTATTTCTAGCAACCTTCACTAGTTTCTGCAGCAATGAAACCCCTTTTCCTGTCTTTTTTTTTTTTGCTTTTTGAAGAGGGGAAGGTAGGGCAATTGGGGTTAAGTGACTTGCCCAAGGTCACACAGCTAGTTTTGTGTTAAGTGACTGAGGCCAAATTTGAACTCACATCCTCCTGACTCCAGGACTGGTGCTCTGTTCACTCCACCACCTAGCTGCCCCTTCCTGTCTTTTTTCCATTAGGCTAACCCATTTACTCTTAGGTTTTTAAAAAAATTAAAGAAATTCAGAATTTCATGCTGCATTTCATGCATGAATTTCATTCAGAATTTATATAAATGGGTATTTATATAAATAAATATAATAAATAAAAATAAAAATAAATATACATATTTATATATATTTAAATAAAGACTTTAATATCCATATTCTTTGAACCTGCTCTTGAGAGTATTAACCTTCAATAACAAAATGGAAATCATAAAACACTAATATAAACAAGGAGTTACAATATCAATAAATATTCCCTTGTATTTGCTATTTTCCTGTTGAAAGAGGAAAAAAAGGAAGACAAGGGAAGCCAGGTAGCAGACATACAGAAACAAAGAGAAGTACAATATTTAAAAATTTTGTACTATCAACGTACTTTACTTACATTACTTAATTGCTCTTAAGTGCTTTAATATGAGCAAGTGTGTGCCTAATGAAGGGTCAGTTGGGTTATGGGATTGAAAGAACAATTTGCTGTACTATTAAAACATTCCTTTTAAAGAAGTCTAAAGTCCATTTTATTTTCAGAGACGGCTTCAATTATTTTTCACATGATCCACTGAGGCCTTATTCCATAGAAAAACCATCTTGAGTTATCATAGTCTTTGTATTTACTCACCAGTAGCAAATGAAGTCACATGTTAAAGTCCTTTATAACAATTCTCTAATGCTAATAAGTCATATATGCATAGGGTCACATTTTGTTTTTGGATAAGAAACCTTGAGTATTATCTAAAAAGATTTTTTTTCATAATTGTGAAAATATTTGGTCACTTCTCCTGGTCTCATGACTTTCTAACAGAGAATCATTTCTTATTTTGATAAGCAATCTTCCAGTTGCATCCCAAATACTCCCTTTTCCTCCTTTGGCTGATCCACCTCTTTCTCTACCCCTCCTTCTCCTGTTAAATACTTTACCTAAGTTAGTGCAAAATACTGCTGATTGTCTGTGAAGTCTAAGTGGGCTTGAAAGATTACAAAAATCAGCCTATAGGGGTGGCTAGGTGGCACAGTGAATAGAGTACTGGCCGTGCAGTCAGGAGGACTTGAGTACAAATCTGGGCTCAGACCCTTAACTAGCCATGTGACTTTGGGCAAGTCACTTAACCCCAACTGCCCCTCCAAAAAAAAAAAAAAATCAGCCTATAGCAGCTCTCAGAGAGATATCAGTGTTCATTAGCATGCTAATAAATTTCTTTGTTTTCAGTTTGACTTTTCTTTTACCCACAATTACTGGACCCCAGCTGGACAGGTATGATTTTCCCAAAAGATCTCACTTCTCTTGGTTGGAAGAATTCCTGAATAAACTCAAAGTGCTACTTACCCATCCATATACTGAGAAATTTCTGAGTAGAGAGAAGACGCAGAACGGGCCTCCTCACTATCTTCTTCTAACTGGGCAGGTAGGCTGTCTGTGAAGAAAATAACCCATAAAATGATTTCACTCATTTACTACTCACTCACAAATCGCAAATCCTATGTTCCACAGGGCTGAAATGTTTTATATTCCCTTAAAAAGATGTAAATGGGGACTTTTGATTCCAAATGGTTAATTCTGCAGATTAGTACTGTTAAAAGTCAACTTTGCTAGAACAAGACCTTGCTAAATATGGGTGTTTAATAAATGTTGACCATTAACATAATAATCACATAGATTAGCAGTCATCCACCTACCCTCAGTGCCTAGGAATTTTAGCCAGGCTGGTAGGAATTCAACCTGCAAATGGGGAAGCAGATTACTGTTCCTGTTGCTGCTGTCACCAAGCTCAAGCTTAGAAGCATAGGGCTGAGACTTTGTGAGGTCATTTAGCTCATCCCCCTGTCTTCAGGCAAGGCCATACCTAAACCATCCCAGAAAGATGAGTCTATCTTAATTTTTAAAACTTTCAGAGAAGGGGTTTCCAAAACCTCCCTTGTCAACCCATTCCAATAGTATGAAAGCTCTTCATATTCCTGAAAACCATTACTAAATTGCCTTTATGACTTTGGGCTGAAAAAATGCCATTTCCTTCTACTTTTACTCCTATATTTTATCCTATGCTTTTAGTCTTCTGTGTTCTTCTGAATTCTCTCTGGGCCTTCCATATCTCTCCTCAATGATCCCATAAATGTCCATAATACTCAAAGAAGTATCAAGCATAAAAGGTAAGGATAGTGCCAACATCTGATATTATTTATGTATTCTCAAGTTTTTCATTCAAAATTTATTCAGGGTATATCACTAGTAAGGCAGCTAGGTAGTATAGTATGTCTAAATGCTAGGTCTGGAGTGAGGAAAACCTGAGTTCAAATCCTATATGATCTTGGGCAAATTGATTAATATGTCTGCCTCAGTTTCCTCCACTATAAAAGGGATAATAACAGCATCTACCTCCCAGTGCTGCTAAGAAGACTGAATGAAATAATATTTGTGAAGCATAGCACCTGGCACATAGTAGTCACTTAATAAACACTTGTTCCCTTCCCTTCCCCTCCACATACAAGACACTGTACTATGTGTTGTAAGGAATATAAGGAGGAATAAAAACTTACAATATAGGAGGGAAGCTAAGACAAGATATGCCTACAGGTAACCATAATATAAAACTGAACATGAGGGAATAAACAAGGTATAAAGTACTATTAAAATTCACAGGAGAAATTCCTTTCCACTGGCAGGGCTGGGAGAGAAGAAAAGAAGACCAAGAAAGAGATGGTAACTGAACTGGGCCTTGAAGAGTTTTTATAGGCAAAAATCAGAGGAAAGAGAATTCCAGGTATTGGAAAAATTTGAGCAAAAGAATGGAAGTAGGAATGTGTAAAGAATGTTCTGGCAATGGAGAATTGTCCAATTTGGCTCCAATATAAGATTCGTGAAGTGCTAAGTGATATAGCTGGAACTATAGGTTGGGATTGGATCAGTGAAGGTCCCAAGAGACATGGTAAAGAACTTGGATTTCATTTGGTAGATAATGGGGAATGAATGAAGGTTTTTGATATAGGAAATGACAGATCTATTTACACTGGACTGGAGTAGGGGTAGAACAAAGGCAGGAGAAAATGTAGTACAGGTGAGGTAATATGGGACTGAACTTGGATAGTGGCAATAATAGGAATAAGTCAACAGATGTAAGACATAGAGTAGGGATAAGATTAGAGAGGAAGACTGAAGTCAAGGATACATACATACAAACACACACACACACGGATATGAGTGTATTGTGTCTGTGTGTATATATTATATACATACACATGTATATTACACACACACATATGAATTATATTGCTTTTAAACTTTAATATATATCAGCAGTTCTCAAACTTTTTAGTCTTAGGACTCATTTCCACTCTTAAAAATTACTGAGGGCCACCCCAAAGAACTTCTGTTTGTATGGGTTATATCTACTAATATTTATTATATTAGAATTTAAAATGGCATAGTTGGGGCGGCCAGGGGGTACAGTGAGTAGAGTGCTGGCCCTGGAGTCAGAAGGACCTGAGTTCGGATCTGGCCTCAGACACTTAACACACACAAACAAAAACCTAGTCGTGTGACCTTGGGCAAGTTACTTAACCCCAGTTGCCCTCCCAAAAATAAATAAATAAATAAAATAAAATGGCATAGTCATTATTACTAAAATACTTTTGATCTTGTGGACTCCCTGAAAGGATCTAAGGGATACCCCTTAGACCACAGACTGCAAACTGCTGGTTTATAGAATATTAAGCCATTTATAACTAGTTATATAATTTCTCCTGGGCCTGGAAATAGAAAGACTGGGATCCCAGGAAAGGATATAAAGTTACCTTAGAGGCTCTGACAACAGACCCAATGACAAAAGGTCCAGAACTTGGATACCAGGACTGCCAGAGTGCATGAGCCATATGTGAGATATCTTCTGAGGGTGTTCCATCTCCCAACATTTTAAGATATGTGTACTGAGCTATCACCATATGATAACTCATTACAGTCCTAGGGGATCTAGGTCTTTAGTCTGACTTCCTGTAGTCCAGTCTTTAGAGAGGGAAAACAATATCATTCCCCAACTTCCAAGATACTATAAGGTAGGGGTCCCAAATAACTAGTTGTTAGCTATTTTGTTACATTATATTAGCTATGAACTAAAACTATAAATGCCTTGAAGAGGTATTATGTCTCATACTTCTTTGTATTCTTCAATAACCCTCGCACTTGTACAAATTCTGTGTTCAAAAAATGTATAATGTGATGCCCCATGAGTGGTACAGAATTCTTAGAAATCTTCCGAGGGAGAGGGAGAGGTAAGACGCTGTGGGGGGAGGCAAAAAGAAGCTAAAGAAAAGGAAGATTTGGAGGTAATCCAACAATGGTCTAATGAGAACTTTACTGGAAGACTGCTTCTCCGTTTTCATTGGCTGCTAAAAAAGCTGGTCTGTGCTAGCAAACCAGCCATTCGACCAGTTTGAGGTTGTACTTGGGCGTCCTGACAGTACTTTTCTGCAGTGGTATATGGCAAATATATCACTTACCTCAGAATAGAACAATTTTACAAAATCGAGTTATTATCTACCTTGTTGTTCATCATGAATTCCCCAAGGATTTCTCTTTGTCACTTAAACATTTCCTACTTTTTATGCTGCATGCTAACCATATCACTCTGCTGTTACACTTACTAAATTTTATTCTCTTTTCTCCTGAACACTTCTCGTGAAATCAAGATCATTCTGAAAGTCGTATTCATCCTTATTGCCCTCCCTTGAGCTTGGTGTCATCAGCAAACAATAAAACAATTCACAAAGTTGTGGGAGGAGCCCTTTCTCACTAAACTCCCTGGCTCCAGATAATTTCTTGATTTTCCTACCATTCACAGGATCCACGCTACTAGGAGACTCCTTTGCCATACATTATCATAACCCACACACTAGGCTCCCTGGCTATTTTTTTGCTTGCTACTTGTCAATGGGAAAGAAGTTGTAGTATCTTAAACTTTGAAGATGCCGACCTGGTTTGTTTGTTTTTTCTTTTTGGAGGGCAATTGGGGTTAAGTAACTTGCCCAAGGTTACACAGCTAGGTTTTTTGTTTTGTGTGTGTTAAGTGTCTGAGGCTGGATCCGAACTCAGGTCCTTCTGACTCCAGGGCCCACTCACTGCGCCACCTAGCCGCCCCTGGTTTCTTTTTTTTTTTTAAAAAGGAATGTTCTCTATTTTGTTTTTCCCGTGATCTTTTTTTTATTCTTGTTAACCAATGTTGGAGGAAATGTCTACTTTGAAGAATGCTAAAGAATCTCACTCAGTTTCTTAACAATGAATGGCCCTTTAAGGGGATGAAAGAACAAGGACGTGAGGTCAGAGTGGACCTCTGATAGAGTGCCAAAGCCATGAGTGGGCCAGCTGGAGAGATCAAATCTCTCTGAGTCTTTGAAAAGCCAAGAAACTCTTGTGGATCCTCCTTATCTATCACTATTTCTCCCAAGGCATTTGTTCTCTCTCTCATAAGCAGAAGTACAATAAAGACTTTATTGTAACTATGCTGAGGGGCCTATTTAATGCAGCAAATTTTGGCAAGCCTGTTAAAGAACTAAAAGTATTAAAAATGTATAGACATGTATAAGGATGATATGGAGAAATTGAAGCTGTGGGGTCTGGAATGAAAAAATTTAAGAACCTAGGAGCTTTCTACATGTATCTATGGCAGCATTTGAGGAATGAGGACAGGTAGTTCAATTCTTTAACCCTTTCACAGCCATGTTTAATTTTCCCCACACAATTAAAACAAATTTATTCCAAAGTCAATGTCTGATTCTTTACCAAAGGAAATCACTGAAAACTTGTAGAAATGTGAGATGATTATTATCATAAGCAAAATTAATTCTCTATGCTATGAAGACAGAAAAAAAAAGTGTGTGTAGGGGAAGGGGATAATATTTATGGAGGGAACTTTACCTGTCTCTATGGTGAGAAGTATCTGGAACATATGAGCCATCGTGGTCAAATGGAAGAGATACAGGTGGTTGTAGGAAGAGCTAAGTGATGAAGGTTGCAAGGCAACAGCATCATCCCAATACAAAGATGGGAAAGATGAAACAGTACCCACCTGTGAAAGAAAAAAATGAATACCAATATCTGTAAAATAAAGAGACCAACAAAATCAGTTTCACAGCTAAATGAAAATGGCCCAGATGGTCATCATTTAAATTTCCACTAACTTTTACTACCACTTATATAGAAAAGTGCCAAGTAATGTCACTGGGTATAACAGGTTAAGTTGTTTTTGTCACCAAGTTGGGAGAGGCTACCTAAGAGGTCAGCCACCATCTCACCATCAGGACGACTCTCTAAAGTGACAGGTGTGCCAGCAATAAGCATGGACAGGCAGAACCCCAGATTCCTTCCCTAATTCAATTTCACTGAGCACCTAATATATATGAAAAATTGAGTTAATCATCTTTATATCAATATAAAAGTTAAGACATTCATTTTCTTACAGAGTTTAAAATCTAATAGAGGGTTAGACAAGTACACATGACAGAATGTTCCAATTGAGTATAGATCAAAGGATCACTTAAGTAAAATTTAGGGTTGTCTTTGGAGGCCATCTAGTCAAACCCCTCACTTTTAAGGAAGAAAAAATGAGCTGAGAGATTAAATGATTTGTTCAAAGTCATATAGGTAAGTGGCAGAAGCAGAATCTGAATCTTTCTTCACTTGGCTCTGTTTCTGACTCTGGACTTCTACCTTCCCTCAGCTGACTTCTCACCCTGAACTTCTCCCAGAATCTATGACCTTCTCTTCCGCCATATGGCATGGAATATCCCTCTACTCTTACAACTACATTCTCCCATTGAGTTCTTATTGGAAGTTCCATTTTGAGGAAGGATTCAAGTCATCCAGTCTTCAATTCCTCTCCCAGATCTGCTTCTGAATCTTTAGACTTTGTCACTTCCCCTCTCCCCTTCTTATTTTCTGGTTTGTTTTAGTGTTGTCTTCCTCTATTATAATATAAACTCCTTAAGGACAGGGATCATCTTTCTTTTTGCTTCATTCTGCATTCCCCAGCACTTTGCATAGAGCCAGGAACATATTAAGTGCTTAAAAAATGCTTGCTGACTAACGGACTCTGGGTCCTTTAACTTAGAATCCATTGCTCTTTCTACTATAACACATAAAAAAGCTTAAAAAGTACTATATGAGGGGCGGCTAGGTGGCGCAGTGAATAGAGCGCCGGCCCTGGAATCAGAAGGACCTGAGTTCGGAGCCGGCCTCCGACCCTTAATCCACACAAACAAAAACCTAGCCGTGTAACCTTGGGCAAGTTACTTAACCCCAATTGCCCTAAAGGGGCGGCTAGGTGGCGCAGTGAGTAAGAGCGCCGGCCTCGGAGTTGGGATGACCCGAGATCAGATCCGGCCTCAGAAAATGAGCACCCACGCATAAATAATGACTAGCCGTGTAACCTTGAGCAAGTTACTTAACCCCAATTGCTTAAAAAAAAAAAGTACTATATGAGTTCATAAGAAAAATAATTCACAACTCACTAGATGAGGGAAAGTGTAAGGAAAGAGGGAAAGTATGAAATGGGCAGAATTCTGACAAGTAAAGATAGGAGAATGAGACAAGAATAGGTAGTGGAAGCAACAGTAGGATAAAAGGACAAAGATAGAAAACATAATCATATGTTTGAGCAATAGCAAATATATTATAATAGAGTACACAAAATCAAATAACAGGAAGAAAGGCTAGAACTACCTTTAGCAATTACTTTGGCAGCTAAGTGGTCTAGTGCTAGACTTAGAGTCAGAAAGATCTGAGCCTGAATCCTGCTTCAGACACTTAATAGCACTATGAACTCAGGCAAGTCATTTAGCCTCTATCTCCCTCAGTTTCCTCATTTTTAAAATGGGGACAATACCATCTACCGCTCCAGGTTGCTGTGAGGATCAAATGAGATAATATATCTAATTAGCTTTGCACACCTTGAAGTGCTATATAAATGTTAACTATTGTTATTACTGGAAGGTCGTGGCAAGTCATTAAAAGTTTCTGAGCAAAGAAATAACAAACTATGGCAAAACAAACTTCTTCCTAAGAAAATAAATCTAGTATCAGTGTGCAGGATGGACTGAAAGTAATAGACCGAGATGGGAGTTAGGAGTTAGGAGACTGTTAATAGTCTAGGAAAGGATGATGTTAGTAAAAGATTAGGACTTTAAGGTTACAAAGTGCTTTTCTCATATCTCATTTGAGACTCATAACAACCCTGTAGGGGGCTTCATTAAATGAGGGTAATGATACCTTCATCCAAAGATGAAGAAACTTAGGCTCAGAGAAGCTCTGTGACACAAATATGGTCACGGAGCTAGCATTAGAGGTGAGATTCAAACTGAGGCTGCTCTAGAACCTGAATCTAGCACTCTTTTCAGTATACACTGAAATGAGAGCCTCAATTAGGGTGCTATCAGTGGGAATAGGAAACTGTTTTAGAGATCAGAGAAAGCTGTTTTTATGGGGCAGTCATAGAAGCATAGGGATCCTCAGATGGAAGTGCCTGTGTGAGGAGCACACAGTGGGACAGCATCAGTCCCTGGGTACTGACAGGCTATTTGTATATAGAACCTGATCTTAATCCCTTACAGGCTCCTTTCCTTCTGGATAGCTCAACCTGTCATCCAATGCTTGCTCTGCAGGCAAGCTAAAAAGATCAAAATAATGTGGTTTAGGGTCAAATCACAAATTTCATACTGTGAAATCAATTTAGATGCTTTAGTCAAATTAAATGACAGCAGCCAAAGGAATCTTCCAATTGCTTACAAACAAAACACAGAATTAGCCAAAGCATGAGCACTTTGTTTTGTATCTCCCTCACTGACTACCACGGTGAATTGTGCTAGAACAAATTAGGTCCTTAACACATTTACTGAAAGTTGAATGAATGAATAAGATATTTAACCGAGCCAAAGACCAAGAACTCATCCTACTCAACAAAGGATGCAAATTTAAATGAAATATATTTTTTAAATAGACTAAAGAGATATTTTAAATTTGTACTGCTCAAATACTCAAAAAACTTGAATGGATACATCATCTTATTAAAGGGATTATCCCTTCTAATGTTGCAAGCAGCAACTCATCCATGCTTGTCTGTCCTGTGTCTTATTCTGGTTTTTCTTTAAGTTTGCTACATGAGGTCTATCCAAATTTAGGGGGGAAGGGGTGGAGAGTCTTCTTTGATTTCTCCTGACAACACAAGGATATCAATGTTGCACCTAGGCTATCCATCAATTGTCCCTCATTCTCACCATGTTACCAATTCATTTTCTTTTGGATCATATGTGTCTCAGATGACATACTTTACATGACCTCTTTTTATGATTCTTGTTTGAGATGTGTTACAACCTCCTCACAACCACCACTCTCAGTGGAAGGACCTTTTCTGCTGTTCTCTGGGTGATTCTCAACTTCAGTTCTTTGAAAACTGTAGTATTCTGCTTTTTGCAGTAATATAACATTACCAGGAGAATATGAGAATTAAAACAACAGACTTTCATTTTAGGGAGAAATCTGATATCATTAAAAGAGCTTTGGAATTTCCTAAAGCAATCTAACACACTCTCTTGTTTGGTTCTAATTCCAAAAGACTGTCAATTTGCAGTATATGTATAGGATATGCACATGGTGATGGATAAATATAATTGCATATTGTTTGTCCAATAGGCATTTTTCCCCCTTTAGGACTAGCTAAATAGAACTCTTTTAGTAGACTATGTGTTGCATTTAGGAGCTTCGACAATGTCCCAATGTTTGATGCATTTAACACAATGACAATTACAAACAAGTGCATCTGGATAACCTTACCATCTACAGAGAATCTTTTTCTGATTTGGGTTCTAGATCACCTCCATGACAGGGCAAACACTTGACAGGTACATGTCTCTATTTTATTCCTTGATTGATATTAACAATTAGGGAGTTATCAAGCAAGATTATTTTTGTTGTTATATCTTTCAGGGTATTTCATTCTGACAGAGATGGGAGACAGCCTTTAAGGTGGTGTTTTGCTCTACCAAATCAAGTGATTTTTAAAAATAACGAACAGGGGTGGCTAAGTGGAGCAGTAAATAGAGCACCAGCCCTGGAGTCAGGAGGACCTGAGTTCAAATCTGGCCTCAGACACTTAACACTTACTAGTAGCCATGTGACCTTGTCATTTAACCCCAATTGCCCTGCCTACCCCCCCTTCCAAAACAAAACAAAACAGCAACAAATAATAAGCACAGTAGGATCTAGTATTCTCTACAATCTTTCAGTCAATTGTATGATGGTAAGGCTATGGCCTACCATGAAAATGAAAAGATTATGTGTGTAATTATTCTTATAAAAACTTTATATAAATAAAAAAAGGCACATGGGTTGGAAGGTATTCATGTTCTCTTGATTACCATTTTTTATTAGTAATGAATCCAAGATTTTTCTCACACGGTATCTTCCTTTCTTTCACACACCTCGAGAATTGATTGCTGCTTTACTCATCTCTGTTTTTTCATTATCATTTTTATTTCCCTCTATAAGTATATTCTGACCCATGATGATGGATTCCAAACAAATGTATTGACTCCTTTGTCCTTGATGGTGAAAAGTTTGATATAAAAATCTTTGGAGATTTTTTCTTTCTTTAGTTTGCTGTTTTCCTTCCATTTTTATTCTGAAAACCATTAGGATCACATTTTTTAGGTGGATATCTTGCCACACCTTCCTTAAACTATTTTTTTCCACCCACCACTACACAGTCTTATGAGGTAATACTGTTCATAATTCCACTTAATACATAAAATTTCACATTTTAGTCTATGTTCTTTACCAGTGTTGCTTTTGGCTACCATATCTATGGACTTGGTAAACAGACCACTATTTGCTAAGATGATTTTTTGGGTCTTTTGGTCTTCTCATCATAATTTATTTCTTTCTATCTATCTATCTATCTATCTATCTATCTATCTATCTATCTATCTATCTATGTCTATATAAAATGACCATAATTTGTGTTGATGTCCTTTCCTCTATCCATTTGGTAATTTTATGTCAATTCCTAGTGTAAATAGAATGCACTGGAGTTGTTTTAACTACATGTCAAATCACCCTCATTCTCTCTTCTAACTTCATGTGAATTTTGATCTTTTATCTAATAAGCCAGTGGTCCTACCTATATAAAGGTAAGTGATTTAAGGATGATTCTGATATTATTAATAAATTATTTTTTTCAAAATTAGGGTGCCAACATCTAAGCCAGCATTTATAGACAGCTTAAAAACTTTCTGATTCTTAGCATCTTCTGTCACCATCACTACAGAAATGGGAGGTAGAGGAGACTATGCACATGACTGACGGATATTTTGTATTCTTCTTTTTTTATGGGTTGCTATGGCCAAAGAATTCATCACTAAGTATTCTTGTGACAAGCCTCTCCATGTTTAGTTAGGTTAGGTCTTCTGAATGCAAAAATGGTCTGTTGCTGGGATTATTCACGAATGCTTTCCAGTACGAAAGACACTGTGAGAGTTTTTACTTGAATGGCACATCCTTCAAGAACCTCTTGTCATTTTCACACATTGGTGAAGCACTGGAGTAGGATAAAGCAGAGGTAGTCCTTACTTACCAAAACATGAAACAGATCGACAGAAAGAAGGCATGGTGTATCTTCAGATTTCAGGTTAGGAAAAAGAACTAAAACAAAAAACAACAACACACATTGAATTTAGTCAGCAACCGAGCATTTTAATAATTCAAGGATCTGTGATTTAATCACTGACAGAACACAACTCCTCTATAGCCTCATAGGAGATTGCAATGAGTACACATAATAAAAAATGTATCACCTGGCGGTCAAAAGTCTAGTTAAGGGCCCCTCTGAACATAGTCAAGTTGGTCCTCAGATAATAAACTAGGCAGTCATTACCAGACCTTATGCTGAAATCTTTTTAGATTTCTAAAGTTTATCAACTACTGACATATCCTTCAAAACTCCAGAGTCACCTCCATACCAAGAAGAGCCATCAAAGTAGAATTCTAGTAAAAGAAAAATGTAGTTTAATAAAGAAAAAAAAGAGAGAGAGCACATGCTATTCAAATGTATAAGTATGGGACTTACACTTATCATTTAAACCACTAACAGCTATGCCTAATTTCTGAATTTATACTAGGTATAGGAGAAAGATATTGAGGTGATTTGAAAGATGGTTTGAAAGGTGGTTCAAAGATGAAACCTACGAATTAAAGTTAAAGGAACCAAGATAATTGAGTTAGAAGGGAACAGATTATTTGTTGAATGGACAGATGAATGAATGGATGAATAAAAACAAATGGATTTGAAACAATGTTTTCTAACTTCTATGACACACTTTTACTTTTAAAAATAGTTTATAACAGACCAAATAAGGATGAAAGGAAGTAACTGGTGGGGGGTGGGGTGAGGAACAACCCCCCCCAGGGAGTGGCCTATATGCCTGCTGGTAGAGATAAAGAGGTTATTCTAGGCTCAACATTAGTTGCCTTTAAACTAACTTTTCTCTGAGGACTAGCAAATTAATGATGAAGAAGAATGATGCAAAATGACAATGTGACAAAATGAAAGTGATGTAAGACTCCCTTTTCTTCTCTTTCTTACAATACACTAAAAAGAAAGAGTCTGAAAACTATTCAAAAAAAAATTTTAAATGGTCAAAGCATAGTTCTGATACAAAAAAAAAGCAATACTATAGAACGACGAACTTAGCTAATGTATCAGAAGCCATGGAGAAGGTAAAAGAAACTATATCAGACATCCTGAAAGACAACCTAAAATGGATAAATAGCATACTTAAAGAAATTAAGTAAGAACTGGCACTGATAAAAAATCTTAAGACCAAATAAAAGAAGAACTTGTAAAAAAGTTAAAAAGTCATAGGAAGAAACCAAACCAGAATTAAAAGATGCTAAAAAAAGATCAAGAAGAAATAAACAATTAAGAAAATCACTGGTGTGGTCATGCAATATATATAGCACATTAGAAAAATCTCTCTACCCTTCTCCTCCAAATCAACAGAAATAACCAATAATAATCTTACTTTTACAAAATGCCTTACTTTTTTTACAAAAATTATACACAATGCAGAAACAGTTGGAAATATAGGCTCTGAAAATCATGAAATTATACAAATTACTGAAAAATATGTATCTAAATAATGGACCTGGATGCCCTTAGAGTCAATTACTAGAACATAAGGGAAAAAAATACAAGCTGCCAAAAAAGGAATGAAATCCTTCAACAAGGAACAATAATCAGGTATGATCATAAGATCACATAGGTAGAAGCAGGGGTGTGTCAGAGCCTATTGGATCCAGCTTAAATCAGTTTGTGAGAGTTGATTGTTAAATTTTCAGTGTGAGCATTTATTATCCCTTGGAAATTAGCAAATGCTTCAGACGAGGACTTGATTTACTGTTTTGTTGATTTCAAGTCTTATGAAAGTGATGGAGAAAATGTTAAAAATGAAAATTAAATTTTATAATATGTCACATGCATATTTCCCTTCCAGAAAGCTAAGGGTTATTAAACGTTTACTAGCTATCCCTAGCTGGAAGGGATTTTAAAAAGTCATCCAGTCCAAACCCCTCATTATAGAGTTGAAGAAATTTGAGAGCTTCAAATGACTTGGCCAAAGTCAGAGTGATAAAAGTAGCATAGACAAAATCTGAACCTGACTCTTCTGATCCTAAACTCTGTACTTCAGAATCACAAGAGACAATCAGAAACTGGAATATAACATTTATAGAATTAAGAAGTGGGGGCTGTGAATGAAGTTTTATATTCATAAAAATTCTGTCCTATGAATATAGGGGGTTGATATAAAAGTAAAAAGGCTTTGAAAAATTTACAGAGATAGAGATCCAATATTCAGTGAAGTCTCTGAAAAACAAATATCCCAGATAGATATAAATATTTACAAGGCATATTTCTCAAATCAAATGGCCTGTATCCAATTTCCTGTGACCTCTCTTAGGAACCAGAGAAAGATGATTAGTTTGCAAATAGTGGTTTCATTAGTTTCAAATAAGGTAAAATGTCTTGGTAGGAAGAATGGGTGGGGGGCAAGAAAGTCAAAGCCAAAACAGAAAGGTCATATAAACACTAAATATTCATTGCAGGTCTTTTAGTGATAGCCAAGAACTGAAAACAAAATAAATGTCGACTGACAGATTCGAGAATGGCTAAATAAATCATGTTACAAGAACGTAACGAAAAATCACTGTGGTAATAAATAATAAACAAGTTGAATTTAAAAAGGCATGAGAAGACTTATATAAACAGATGAAGAACATTAGTGTCAAAGTAATACAACCCAAGGGCAACAATCACAAAGCAGATTAAGCTGAGAAATATTTAACACAATAAATAAAAATACAATAGAGCTTTCTAAATCAGCAGGGAGCCCACTGGGATCCTTGTGTTTTATTTGGTGGCTTCCATTTCTATTTGAGTTTGACACCAGTGATGAAGAGGGAAGTGGGCAGAACCATGACAACAGTACATATAGTAACTGCAAAAAAGATAAAAAGAAAGAACAGCAAAACCAAACACTATGTTGTTATAATAATCAAACTTGGCCCCAGAGAAGAAATGAGGAAATTAACTTTGCTCAGTTCTTTACAAAAGTGGGAGATTCTATATGTAGAATATGTACTATTGCAAATATGTACTATTAGGACTTGATTGATACAATTTAGTTTTGCTGAACTCCTCCTTTTTTTCTATTTTTCTTTTTAAAAAAGAATATTTTGTTGGATAGGGAAGAGCAGAAGGATATATTTAGAAATGAAGACTATAAAGGTATAAATAAAAATTTTATTAAATGAAGTGGTGGGTAAAAGATAGTAATAAATCATATGCATGTATATAGGTCGTGTCAATTTTATTAGCTGGAAGGGGCCAGATGTTATACATTAAGGCATTATTTCTGGCACACAAGTTCTTACATATCTACTTTCCATTTTCCTCTAGCTATGTATTTTGAACACTTTTAATAAGAAATTTTCTTAAATTTTTCATTTTTGGGGCGGCTAGGTGGCGCAGTGAGTAAGAGTGCCGGCCTGGGAGTTGGGATGACCCAAGATCAGATCCGGCCTCAGAAAATGAGCACCCGTGCATAAATAATGACTAGCCCTGTAACCTTGAGCAAGTTACTTAACCCCAATTACTTTAAAAAAAAATTTTTTTTTCATTTTTGTTTTTATATTACCTTTATTTCAAAACAAATCATTCCCTTATCTAGTGAGTCAATCCTTCTAAGAAGAAAAGAGAAAGAGAAGGGAAGAAAGCAATTCAGCAGAGCTAACCAACATAAAAAGGGAGTCCAACAGCACTGGGGCTTTATCTGTAATCTCTTAGAATGAGAAGCCAATTTGGGCATACATAGATTAATTTTTTTTTTACTTTAGAATTTATATTTACCTGTTTTTTTAAATGAGGAGAATGTCTTAGGAGATTTATTTTATTACTGTGACAGTTTCTGGTATGGCTAAGCCTTCTCAGATTCTCTCTCACCTTAAAGTTATTTATTTGTTTCTTTCTATCCACACTTCATTCTTGGCATTAAATTTAAAATGATATGATTCAGTGGCTTATTATGCTGCAGAACACATTTTAGAGCAACTGTTACAATTGGTTTATCTATTATTAAATAATATACTGTACATATTTCAAGTTATCTATTTTATTAATATATCAAGGCAACAGCTATTTGAAGTCCTTCTTTTTAAAAATGTATATCTTTATGTTGTTTCTATGTTGTGCTGGTCAGTGTCTCTACACACAGTCACACCAACATAAAAAATTTCTACCACCTGAAACACTGATCTTCCAGGTATTCATTCAAAGTCATTGTTGGTTCTTTCCTTCATTTTTGTCTTTCATTCTCCTAGGACTAGCCTGATTCACTATCAGTAGAAATTCAACTGCTTTCATGCCAGTCCTAGCTAGTCTGAAACCTCTTATCTGATGGATTCAATTTCAGTAAGTAGGCTTTTCTTCACAACAGTCCATTTCTGCTACATTTAGGTCCCTGTCAAATCAGGACATTTGGCTAAAACTGTTGCTACTCTCCCAGTCTATGTGCTATCATTTAATCATGCTTTCAAAATAACAACATACTATACTTTTATTTATTTGTACTCTCCATTTTAATATATTGTATAATCAATCCTATTTGACGATTATTATTCTGGCAGTCAGGAAATTGAATAGTTAACAATTAGTTGGGCTTGTTGATTCCTAAATCTATTATTTCATAACAGTGCAAAGTAACATTTGCTAAACTTTCCCTTAAGACATTGCATCAACAAAGACTAGTCAACCACAAGTTAATGAGACCTAACTTTAGATGTGTCCACACTTTTGCTTGATAATTCTTTTATTCACCTTTTGTTGACTCCTTAGCACATTTCTTAAAATGGCTATTCCAAAAACACTCCATTTTTGTTAAGTTTTAAATCCTACCTTCTGTTACTGAATTTCAACCAATGATCTTACCACCTACATTTTTATTTAGCCTCCTCTCCACCTGAAAAACTTTTTTATTTTTGAGGCAGCTAGTGGCACAGTAGATAAGACTGCTAGGCTTGGATTAGGAAGACCTGAGTTCAATTCTGACCTTGGACATTTACTTATATGACCCTTGGGAAGTCACTTAACTATTGTTTGCCTCAATTTCCTTAGCTGAAAAATGGGGATGATAATAGCACCTTCCTCTCAGAATTGTTGTGAGGATCAAATGAGATATTTGGAGGGAAAAGGTATTTGTGTGTGTGTGTCTGGTTATGTGTGTCTGTGTGTGTGCACGTCTGTGTGAGTGTGTGTCTGTGACACATAGTAGATGTTATATAAATTCTTATTCCTTTTCTTTTTTTATCTGTTTTTTTTAATGAATGTCTCGTTAAGGTGTAGAGGTTACCCTGGGTTCTTAAATTAATGTAAGAGGAAAGAGGAATATGAATTTTGACAAGCCCCAACAACCTGCAATGGCTTTGAATACAAACTCAGCAATGGATTGCGTGTCTGTCACAAAGGGATGGCCTAATTATATTTTGTAGATATTGAATACTTTTGGCCAAAGTAACTGATAAATACTATTAAAAGTACAAAAGAATTGTGGTCTCTGCTGGTGCAATGAGTACTGATATACCATAGGTCTACTGAAGTTTTAAGGAGTATTTTCAACTACTTTTCCACCATTTGTCTTCTCTCCTATGCCAATGGAAGAAGAAATATGCTCCCTTTCCAAAGTTAACTCTTTCATCTGTACTTTTGATCCTATCTCAATCTGCCTTCTTCACTTCATTCAATCATCCCTTTCTTGAACCTTTCATCTCTCTGATGGGATGGCTCCTCTCCTCTAGCTACAAAAAGGCTCAAGGCTGCCCTATCCCATTTTGTGGAGACCTTGCTTCAGCTGTCTCTCTGTCCTCCGTCCCCAGAAACCTCAAACTCCTGTAAAAGAGCGGGACACTGAAGGTGAAATTTGACCAGGCACATCACTTTACAAGTGCCTTATTGTTTAAATTCTGTGGGCAGAACACAGCATTATCAATTACCCACTCTCTCCTCTTTGGCCACATGAAACAGAAGATTCTGCTCCCTTTAGCGATTCCTTCTGCTTATATACTTGACTACCATTAACTACCTATCAAACTTATTCACACACACTTACATGAATCTTACAACTCCAACCAAATTGACTTATGAGCAAACACAACTTGGACTTTCCTCATAACTATTCTTATGCCTGGAATTTTCTCTCTACTTCTCCCTTTATGTAAGTCCTGCCCGTCCTTCAAGGCCAAGTTTAAGTCTCACTTTTTCTCTGAGATTTTTTCTGACTCTTCTAGTCCTAATTGATGTTTCTTTCTTAAATCCTCTATGGCACTTTCTGCATTCCTCATCTGATACTTAGTGTGTGCTACCTTGTAATGTATCTAATGTACTTTCTCTTTTTATATGTGTCCCACATCAATTGCAAATCTTTTGAAGACAGACAACTGTTGCTGACATTCCTACGCCTTTGGCACCTACTACAATAAGGACAAATAGTAGGTATTCAAAAAAAATTTGAGGATAATTTGTGTGCCTCTCAGAAAGGGTATATGGCTAAATGTTGAAAGTAAATTATTATTTGGCATTTTTATGGTTTAAATTTAGTTCTGCTTGATTTATCAACTAGTTTAGGATCTTAAACAGAATTACCAACAATGCAGTTCAAAACACACACACACACACACACACACACACCCTTTTCTATGGGAAAAAGACAATACTAATAGTTGCAGTTGTCAGCAGCCCCAAGTTAACAGAATGTGTAAAAAAAAACAACTAAATGGGCTGGCAGAGGTGGGGAAGCTACAGCCTTGAGGCCACATATGGCCCTCTAGGTCCTCAAGTTCGGCCCTTTGAATGAATCCAAACTTCACAGAACAATCCTTTAATAAGGGGATTTAGTCTGTGAAGTTTGGATTCAGTGAAAAGGCTGCACTTGAGAACCTAGAGGGCCACATGTGGCCTCATGGCCACAGGTTCCCCATCCCTGGTTACAGTTGACTAAGATAAGTAGTGTTCTGGGAACTCTCCATTTAGAGTGGTGTTACTGGGTGCTTGTGGAAGATGTCTAGTTCTTCATGAGCTAGGTATTCATTATGGACTTGTTTCTCGCCAGGCTATACAGACACCAATATCCAGATGGCTCTGGAGGAGAAAGTGAGGCTGGTGACCTTGCAAAGTCCTCCTTCACTCAAATCCAAGTCAATGACAAGTCATGTCATCATTCCCTGATGTCATGGTCCTCTTCAAGAATGAAGGACAAACACATAACAACAACAACAACACAACAATTGTTAAGTATCTCCTTAAATTATTGGAGTATACTATTTTCCAGGGAATCCATTTTCATATCATCTGAAGTGCATCAGAAAATGTAATGAAACAGAAGCAATTCAAAGACTCTACCTGATAGGAGGCGGATTAAATGCTTCTGTATCAGGCTTGGAGGAGAGGTAATCCTCTGCGCCACAGCAAACTGCACTAATGCTTTCAGGCCAGTGTGCTAAATCCGAAGAAAGAAGAAAAAAGGGGGCAAAAAACAAAGGCTTTAATTTATATAAAGATACATGTTAAACTAATGGGAAAATTGGAAAGAATGTAACAAAGGAATGGCTAAGACTATTCTGACAGAGGTATATGATGGAATACATACAACTATTAAAAATGAAAAGTAGGCATGCTATATCAATACCTGGAAATATGCATATTCAATAGTTAAGATGCCCATAACTATATAAAACACATATGTGTGAAATAAGAGTAATTTTTTATTGTAAAATGGATTAAGTTCATAATATATATCTGTGATAGATAGATAGATAGATATATAGGAAAGATGATGGACATTACAGATGTGACAAGCACCTCAACCCCATGCAGATAAAGAGAACCACTAATAAGTGCACCCTTCCCTTCCTCCTACATGCCCCATCAACTTTCCTCTGAGGACCTTGGGCCACCCAGATCCCACTGGGGTAAGCCAGGTAGGAAGACCACTTGGATAAACTAGGAGTCCTCCAAACACAACCCTTGCAGTGAGAGAGAGGACTACATCAAGCCTTACCATCTGTCCTGCTGCTGTGCCTTCCAGATTCATAGGTACCATGGGCACTGCCATTTGACTTATTGATACATGCTAAAGACTCCTGGGCCTTTCCACCTGCCCAAACACTATGCACTTAGGCCTTCTAGGGCTTCCAATCTGCCTTGCAGCTGAACTCTTTTATTTGTGTTGTGTCCCCCAATTAAGAGTATGAGCATATGAGCTCCTTAGGAGCAAGGACTGTCTCCACTTTTTCTATTTATATCCCTAATACTTAGCACAGTGCTTGCCGCATAGTAAGTGCTTATTAATGAATGCCTCTTCATTCATTTACTTACTGGAAAACTTAGATAATTCAGTATCAACTAGCCAAAATTTTAAGCTTTCTCCCCAAAGAAATACTTATTTCAACTTCAATAAAAATTCTTTTTTTTTTTTTTTTTTTTTTGGTTTTTGGAGGTCAGTTGGGGAATAAAAATTCTTAATACCTCAGAATGCAACTTTTGAGTATTAACTTGGTTTACTTTGAATCTTAGAGCTGTGTGCCTGTGCTAAAATGAATCAAGAAATTCTAAAGGAGATCATGGCAGGGGAACAAATGTAACGAATGCCTAACCCATGAAGAATTTATTAGCTTTGGACATCCTCATCATAGTCTGAGCAAACAACTCAAAGTAGCTACTATACTGGTCTAATATAAAATTCCTACCTCCCCCAAATCTGGATTATACAAATCTACACTCATCCCATAATCATGTTCTTAGAATCACAATGTTTGGCACACTTAAAAAGTCAGGCAACTGTTATAGGAATAAGAGCCCCACATATGCTCAATTCCAAATCACTCCACTGCTAAAACACTGTTCTCTTAGAAGGCAGAGGAATGACTGTTAGGAAAGGTAAGGGTCCCCAAGTTCAGGATCATGACTACAAACACATTTGTTACTGAGAAGACTACAAAGCTAGATGCCAAGAGGACAGTGGGGAAATGGTACTGGACAAACAGGGTTTGTGCAGAGGCAGGAGAATTCTATCTCTCTATCTAGAGTAATAAATGACCCATTGTCTCCGTTATGGGGAGTTTTTGGAGTGAAACTGGTTCAAGGTTCCTCTCTTGCCACCCCACAAATCTCTGGTGTACTGAGATGCTGGGATTTTGATGGGTAGTATAATTCTAAGGAGCCAGGAGATAACAAAAGCCAGCTTGCTGGAAAGTGATTACTTGGACTAAGACAAACACATCTCATTTGAAATGATTTTGTATGTTACTCTCTGCAATCTGTTCTATGAGTAACTAATTTTAAATTGAGGATAGTTTTATAAATGTGCTAGGAAGTAGGTATCTATTCTTCAACAAGATACCAATGAGTATTTTTTAGTTCTGTTTTCTTGCATACAATAGGAAGTTAATGAGGTTAAATATAATCACTGGATTCACACTGGACTCCTACAAAAACACAATGTAAATAATGTTACTTATGATAATGATGATGATGATGATAGTAAGGTATTTAGGACATACCTGTCTATTCTGAAGGGCTCCAAACAGAGGTTTGCCCTCATCTGCCAGCAGGTTGTCTTAAAAATAAACAAAAAAAGCATTAAAATTATGGATTTTAAAAACCATAGCATAGATCCTTTCTGCATATGGCCCCCACTGTTCTAGTCAGACCAGTTTGTTCTCATTACAATAGTTTGACATGTTTCCCTTCAAACTTCAATTCTAAACCAGATGCAAATTTCCCCAATTTCCTAAATAAATGAATATTAGGTGATCAAATAGAGGTAATTTCTAATTTGTGATAGAGCTAGGTGATCGAGTCTTGGAAAAGAAAAAGCATTGCAGCTACTCCCACTCCCCAACCCCCATGTTAACTACACCTTTTTCTTGCAGGTTATTTTATTTAGCACTCTGATCACTTTTCCCTATCACCTTTCTACTTCATGTAATGGAAAATATGGCTTATTAAAATTCCAAACAGAATCTATCGTTTTCAATGGATTTAATGGCCTTAAATTTCCTCACTATTGCACTTCACGCAAAGTACTCAAGGGTAATCATGATAAAGATTTTAACAACAGGATTAATAATGAGCACTTAGATAGTACTTTATGGATTGCAAAGTACTTTACAAAATATTATGTCATTTTATCTTCAAACAACCCTTATAAGTAAGTGCTATTATTATCCCCATTTTATAGTCAAGGAAACCAAGAAAGACAGAAGTTAAGTGACTTGCCCAGAGTTACACACATACTAAGTGTCTGAGGCAGGATTTAAATTCAGGTCCTCCTGACTCCAGGTCCAGTACTCTACCCATTTTGCCACCTACATGCCTCTACTATACTAGACTAATATAAACTTCACTTTCTGTCCCCAAATCTGGATTTTAAAAACCTCCACTCAGCCTTTATCTTTTTAGTGCCACCGTTTTTCACATATTGAGGTACTTAGTTGTTTGTTGTATTTAATTTCTTATAGAAAAGCTGTGATTTAAGATGTGACCTTAGGAGCCATGTAAAACTTCAGTATACTCTGGTATATCAATCAAGTGACGGGCACTGAACTAAGTACTTAGCCTGTGCCAGATGGGCAGTTAGGTGGGATTTGGAATTATAAAGACTCATCTTCCTGAGTTCAAATCTGGTCTTAGACATTTACTAGCTGTGTGACCCTGTGCAAGTCCCTTAATTCTCTTTGCCTCAGTTTCTTCATCTGTAAAGTGAGCTAGAGAAGGAAATGGAAAACCCTTTAGTATCTTTGCCAAGAAAACCCCAAATGGCGTCACCAAGAGCTGGACACAACTGAACAACAATAACAACATGTACCAGGCACCAGACTAAGTGCAGAGGATACAAAAGCAACAGTAAAAGCAACCCTACCCTCAAGGATCTAGATCATATTGTAATGGGGAGAAAACATAAACACTCTTAAGTATACAAAATGAATTTAGGGCAGTGGGTGGGGAGGGTATGCACTAGCAGCTAGGATGACCTGAAAGAGCAGAATAACAACAATTTTTACTCTAATATCAATATTACAAAAAAAAGAACAATTTTGAAAGATTGACCTCTAACCAGGTGAATGGTCAACCATGATTCTAGAGCAGCAGTGTAAAACTCAAATCGTGGTAGATTTATATTAACTTAGAAAATTGCAAATTAACATTATGGTATATGGCATTTAGTTTCTTTTATTAAATATTTCACAATTACATTTTAATCTGGTTTAGCTGCAAGTAGGAGTTGTGCCTATAAGCCTCCTTCACATATGACACCCCTGTTCAAGAAGGCTACTTGGCTGTTCTGATGTGAAGCTTCCCAGTGGGTAGGGGAAAGTGGAAGGGAGAAAAAATAACGAAGGCTTCATAACTTTAAAAAAAAATTAAAAAAAGAATCGATGCTCGAGCTGTGTTATAAAGACAACTAGGGTCAATCCCAAGAGATGGAGATGAGAAGGGAGTGCAGTGCAGGCTGTGGGGGATAGGTAAAACAAAGCTAAAACCTGGACCAGGGAGATCTGTGTACAGAACAGAAGAGCAAGTCAGTAATGCCGAATTGAAGAGTGAGAGTATACATAGGGGAGTAAAAGATAGGGAGACTAGAAAAGTAGGATGAGGCCAGTTTGTGAAGGGATTTAAAAAGAGGGGCTTACACTTGTTTCTAGAATAGGGATACTATAGAATAGGAAACTACAATAATTTAATGAGCTGAGGGACTGACATGATCAAACATATATTTTAGGAAAGTCTTGGTGGCTGTGTGGAGGATAGACTGCATTGGGGAGAAGCTTAAGACAGGGAGACAAGACAAGAGGTTACTGCAAAAGTCCAGGTTAAAGTTGAGGTAGGCCTAAACTTGGGTGGGGTTATGTGAATGTAAAAGACGAGCCGTCTTTAAGAAATATTTTAGAGACAGAAACAAGATAAGGTAACTGGTTAGCGCTGCAGGGGATTAAGAGTGAGGGACTGAAGATGATACCAGAGTGACTAGAAGGATGATGGTACCATTGGACAGTAATAGCAAAGTCTGGAAGATGGATGTATATAAGGGGGAAGATATGAGTTCAGTTATGGACATGTTAAGTTTGAGATGCTTATGGGACATCTTATGAGCCAACCCAGGAACCCTATGAAGTGTTTGTGGGGCGTGGGGCTTGGGGGTGTGTATGTATGGAGGGAGAAACAGAAACAATACTGCTATGAAGTTATAATAGAGACTACCATGACAGAAGAAGTCATTATAAGAAGTTTGGAAATATATCATAAACCTGGCACAAGAGCATTCTATTGCAGTGATGAAGGGCTTCAATGCTGAAACTTTGTGCCAAAATCAGAGCAGCTTAAAAATACAATACGCCTGAAGGATAATTTTATTGATCAAAAGGAGAAGGAACTAAGAAGAGTAACTGCTTTTTTTGATCTTATTTTAGTCATTAAAGGAAAAAGGAGTTGATGAAGGAGAAATGACAGAAACCTTGGGAGCAAGTGACTACTCATCATACAGTATGAAGTACAGGAGAAGAAAAACAAAGTTGAGCCCAGACTCAGATACAGCTCAGATATTGAGAGAATGGATTTCAAAGGATTCTGTTAAAGTTTGGGAGTTCTCAAAACGTTAAAGTTTATGTAATTAGCAATGATAGCTCTTATTTAACACTTACTATATGCAAGGCATTATGCTCCAATGAGAACCTGTGGTCAGAAAAAAAGAGAAGAACCTAGAAACCTGATAAAAACTAGGTGTTCTGTGTATTTCTATCTTCTAGCCAAATTAAGCCCCCCCTCCATCCCTAAAGAGAGAGAGAGTTTAGTGGCCACAGAAGTAGATGGGAGGATCTGAAAAGCAACTGCAACAAGCTGAGTCAACAACACAGTGCTAGTCACTGGGCCACAGACAGGAGATACAAAGAGGAGGGAGAGCACTCCAGGCCTGGGGGGCGGGGAGCGGAGCAGCCAGTGAAAATGCCCAAGACAGGAGATGGAATATTTTGTGCTGGGAACAGCAAGGAGGCCAGGGTCCCTGGATCAAAAAATATATGGTGGGTGGAGATAAGGTAGGCACAAGGTGTAAAAGATGTAAGAAGCCTAGAAAAGTAGGGGAGGAGCAGGTTATAAAGAGTTTTGAAAGCCAAACAAAGGATTTTAAATTTAATTTTGATGGTTATAGGGTCAAGGAACCACTGGAGTTTATTGCAAAAGGAGGTCACATGGCCAAACATGTGCTTTAGGAAGATCATTTTAAGAACCGTACTAAGGCGGTTGTACTAAAGTGGGGAGAAGCAAGGCAGGGAGACCACTGGAAAGCTTTTGAATTAGTGTCCAGGTATGAGGTGACAGGGCCAGCACCAAGGTGATGGCAATGTTAGAAGCGATTAGAGGCCATAAACAAGAGCTGTT